>APFE031261887.1:0-40298 GCA_000404065.3 Pinus taeda
TTATTTTACTGTTCATTTCTAGTATTATTTACAGTTTATGCACTTTATTTTTCAGTGGCATTGGCATCATAAAACATGCTCAATTAACTCATCCATTGGCACATTATGCATGCACTCACACCCTAAGAGAGTGTGATCTTGGCTACATGCCCAAAGCTAAGACTCCAAACACTCAACATTAGCAATAACTTAATTCACATAGATTAAGGACACTAGAGAAATAAGGAAAAAGAATCTAGTATTTAGGTTTAGGATTTGTGGGATAGGATTCCAAAAACGCCCTTTCATCACTTACACCAAGACATAGACAATTGTGCTTATAAGGAGCTTGAAATCCTTCACAATCCCATGTTCAAAACTGGTGCACACTAGAAACCCGATTCGTAAGGGGCGAGGCTTAGGTCTCAGTGTGTGCAACTCTCCATGAGGTTACCCAACTTGTTATTTGAGGGCTCCACATTGTTTACTAAATACCAAGAATACCATGATTTGACCACCCCTGTGGGACGAAGGTAACCTTAGTGTCTAGTCTTAGGAAAATACCCTATAGGCATGGTTGTTGGAAGCAACCATTTCTCTACCCCACCTTCGTCTAGTCAGCCCTACTTGTGGACATCAGACCCCATCAAATAATAAGTCTTTTGGAAAGCCATCTAAAACAATACAACTAGGACTTGATTCAGGATTTAGACAACCTTTAGGCTAGATGTGTTTTTTTATAGGAGTTTTTTGGTTGGATCAGAGTAACATATCATTATAATTAGTTTGCACTTCACATCACTACAATAGGTGTTTTCTTGTTGTTTCTTACTTTCTTTATTTATCCTCTCCCCATAGTATTTCAAGTTTTATTTTGTCCTAACACCATTTCACTGCCTAAATGCTTGTCATGGAGACTTCGTGGCCTTCACTACTAGTTTTCGTTAGGAGATTCTCTCACCCTTCTCGACAAATAAGGGTTCCTCGATCCCGTCCTTCACCTAGTCCACGTACATACTCTAGTTCCTCTTGCTCCTTCCTCCTTTGATTACACATCTTTCCAACCCTAAATCACTACCATGTCAGGTGTTAATGTAGGTAGTGGAAACCTAGGTGGTGACACTAATTCTAACTAGGGTAACCCTACAGGCGGTAACACTAGTCCTAAATAGGGTAACACTAGTACTAACTAGGGTAAACCTACAGGTGGTAACACCAAAAACTCTTTAGATGTGGCCACTAATCCAACCTTACTTTCCTAAATGGCTGGTAAACTCAAATATCAACATGTCTTTCTATAGTGCTAAAGAAGGTATCCCATAATTTGAAAATGGATTGTTTTTGCCCCTCAAATTCAATTATTTGTATGAGAAAGTATGTGCATGATCCAGACACTAGGCTTTACATTATTGTATTTACTAAAGAGTAAGTGAATGCTAAAAACGGGTTTTATATCCAAGTAATAAAATTAGTATGGAAAATTGGTATATTTTAAAATCTAGAAGTGGATGCAACAATGTGCAATATATCAATAATGACAAATAAGAGGAAAGTACATGTTTGAAGACATGGACAAGGAAAAGCGAGGCTCCTGACATTGAGAGTTAAATAGAGAAACATTGAGTCTAGGTTGCAAATGATTAGCTTGAGGACATTGTGAACTTACGAAGCTACTGTAATAGAAAATGTAAATTTGTTAAATTAGATTGTAATTTTCCAACGAAATTGAGAATTGTGGAAAACTTGTTGGAATAAATTTCTTCCAAGGCTGTATCAACTACATGCAATAATAATTTGATAATTTCATAAGAATAGGTTGGTTGGATATTAAAGCATCTTAATCTTCTTAGAAGGCCTAGCTACAAGGTTGATTTTGGCAGTTCATCTCAAATATAGGTTTGTGGCACAAAGTTATAATAAAGAAAGTGTACCTACCCTCCTCCAATCATGAAATGAATACAATGTATTATGAAGGGGGAAACTAATGCCTCTCATGTCTGGGGAGTACCAACAAAATCATTTCTTATACCTTTCTTATTATTTGATCACATTTTAGTCAACAAACAGGAAATGGAAATTCTATTAGAATTACAAGTGACATTTGGATTTGTTTAGAATTTGATTTACATATGGATAAAAATATAAAATTTTCATGGATGATGCAAGCATTATATATAATAGACCTTCTTATTGGCTTAAATGAAACATTAACAACAAAACCCTCATTTGTGGATCTTCCTTCCTCAACAAACAATTCTATGCATCTCTCAAACATATACTCTAGCACACAAGATTCCCTCGATTACCCCTCTTAGAAACAAGTTGTTCATTAAAAGAACTAGAGTAATTGGATGACCCATATAACCATCTCCATTTTCACTTCATATGAGCTAGTATAAAACCGTTAGAAGATGTAGACAAACCAGAATGGTGAGCATATCCATTGACATGAAAACACATAGTGAACTTTGGATATAATATATAGTTTTAATTTGGATAATGAAACGGATTAGCGACAATGGTATGGAAATTCTACCTCCTTTATGATTGTTAGTCATGATTATGATAGCTAAAATTTGAACAAAAAAAAACTAAATACCATCTGATTACCACATGAAATTTTATGGTTAGAATAGTTAGATGACAAACATTGATTCTAGGGCTAGCTAGAAAACATAAAGTTGCTAGAATTGGTCTCAAGAATAGTTTCTCTATGCAAGGTAGAAGGAAAAGAGGATTTAAAGCACGTTGATTGGAATAATTAATTATTCCAAACAATCTATGGTCCCTATCCATGAGACGACATGGCATCACCCAAATGGGAGGCCATGTAGGTACCTTCCAAGAATGGAATCATGTTGGTTAATGTGATTGTATCATTCGGGCCACATGTGGATGCCACATGAATACCACATGGGCGCCATGTGGCAATCCATTACAGGTGACGCGTAATATAATTAGGCAAAGTTCAAGTAGGAATAAATTTCAATTCGGGAATCAGATTGAGATAAAATCTCCACGAGATTAACATAATTGTAGGATCAGATTTTATATTTTATGTTGTGACCTCATCTTCATAATAGACATTAGGTTTAAGGTCAATTCAAGAAGTAACCCTTTCCACAACCCAATCTAGTAATGGGTGGGAGAAGTTGTTAATACTTGTGTGGGAGAAGTTGTTATAATTACGAATGTAAACAAAAGGCAAATACTGAAGTGAGCTTCGACAACATGATGGATTGTCTAATAAGAAAAGCACATGCAAAAAGGCCATCCTTTTGGATATTTTTGGTTGGATCTTGGAGGCACATATATCCTTCTCCAGTGCAAGGAGTGAGAGGATGACCATGTATTGAAATATGCATTGAATTTAAGTCTTGTCTAGATTTATGGACTTGATCCATTTTCCCTTTGGATTTCAAGTTATATATAAAGAGGTTTATAAAAATTGTGCGTTCCTTCTCAGAAAATAACACCATTTAATACAACAATGTGTGCTCTCAAAGACCATCACAAAGAAAAAGAGAGCATAAATCCCTTTACTCATAAAACCCCTCTAATCTCCAACAATTTCACGTGAATACAATTGTCATAGAAAATTAGTCCAATATTAGTTTTAGGGGAAAGACCCATTTCAGTCTCTTCGATTATATCTCTAATTCCACCAAAGTTACCATGGATTTTTTTGAATATGATGGATTAGCTAACTTTACTATTCTATGTTGTATGATTTGAAACCAAATTTATTAACACCAACTCTAATATGAAATGTTTAGAATTCATATAAATAAAAAGCAATGTTAAGCTACCAATTCAAGAAGCCACGAGAAACCCATTGATAAGGAATTGTAACATCTCGAATGTGCAAAAAAAAATATTTGGGTTCCCTTAACACCACATCTTCAAATTTATAAAGTCACTAAAAAAAACTAAAACACAAACTTAATCATAAAAAACAAAACCATATTTCAATTTGTGGAAACCCACAATTAAAAAGGAGTGACCCGACTTCATGTGGTGCTCTTCTCGAGCGAGTCTGCCTACCTTCATGGACTTCATGTGGTGTCCTTATCAAGGGAGTCAGCCTACCTTCATGGACGCTTGATATAAATACTACTCGCTCGGCCATCTTCTTCGAGATTCTTTCTGCAAAAAAATCGTGAAGGGAAAGGGATTAATTTGTGAGTGAGAACATGGAACCTTTTTACACCGACAATGCAAAAGATCATGAGCACGAGCCAGAGGAGATTCTTGATTTGCTGCCTCCAAGATTTAGAGAAATTAGTGGCAGCTCAACAGCCATGGAAAGTTTCAATTTGATGAACGACGATCTTATAAGCCATCGAATTATTCCAAGCCTCGACGGTCATCTACACGCCCTCATTTCCAACGGCAGGTCTGGACTTATTGCTAACAGACTTTGACATTTGGTTGACACAGCACCGCCGCCATCACGACAATGCAATCTTCTGTTTCACGTGAAACCAAGAGGTTGGCACCAGAGACGCGGCCGTGAAAATTATTTTCTGGAATAGTACAGATGATCGGCAGCATCCCTTCTGTTACGTACCAAATTCAGACCAGAACTCCGATAGGTATTTCTAGGCTTTGGATACTTCCACAATAGCTAGAGAACTCCACAATGAGGTTTCTTATGGGATTCTTAAAGTAACAGTGGGAGATCGGTTGATAGTGTTGTTGGGTACCCATAGAAATCGTGCAACAATGTTGTCCTTAGACGTAAACTCTGAAAAGTGGTCACTTCCTCTAGAGTGTCCGTACAACATATATGATACAACTATCCCATGGAAAGGAAAACTGTATCTAGTAAATACTACTAGTTGGGTATATGCAGGCAACGATGATACTACCATACTCGTTCCCATGCACTTTGACTTTCAGAGCAACGTGTGGTTAGTGGGAGGAGAAGAGAACACAACGTTTGCTCGGCATTTACGCTATGGATGATTTAGCAAGTGGATGGAGGCTAGTTCAGAGCCGGAAAAGTGAGCACACTCAACAAGTTGATCCCTTCAAACTCCCTAAGCTTCCTAAAGGTAAATATGTACAGACTAGAACTTTCTGTTGGGAAATAAATGAGCACGATATACTCCTAGTTGTTCTACATTTTGTGTATATGGAAAAGGGCCTCTGGGCGAGGTATGCGTGGTGGACATTCAACAAAGATGACGGTGTTAAAAACTATGGTTACGAGGAGTTAAATCGGTTGGCTTTAAAAAATGCTTTCGATATTTCACTCTTGAAAATTGAAATGTGAAAATTTTGAAATTGGTTTATTTAATGATAAGTTTTTTAATTGGTTTTTTTAATTAGTTAAAGAGTTTGGCAATTTTTCTATATGTATTTGCTATGGATATTGGATATGGAAGGTGAATTTATCTTAAAAATCATGATATGAAAAATCATTTAATATAATATTAATGTTTTTGGGCAAAAGTGGACTTTGACTAAGGATCACACTCATTCATTAGTGGGACAAACTTGATAGTTGAGGACTACATGAAGCTTGAAAATAATAATTTTTATTTCCATTTCCATAATTTTACTTGGGTAACTTGGAATTCCTTTTTGGCATGCAAGAATACATACTAATGCTACATAAAAATCACTACTCCCTCTTAGCGAGGGAGGTATTCTCTAAAAGTGACTTTTCCTTGCTAAAATTTATCCTTCCTTAAGAAAAGTTCATGAGATTTTCAAGTTGATTCATGTGTATAAAATAAATCCATTCTAGATTGGGTAATTTAATTCACTCATATGTACGTAAGCATCTAAGGTTTCTGGCCAAAGTCCTTAATGGCTCCTTAGGAAAATGTATCAATCTCCTTTGGTCATAACCTAGCCAAATACTCTTGGAATTTGAGTTCTTTTAGCTTCTTAGGAGAGAATTTTCTTTTGGACCATTCACCTTTTTAGTCAATGTCTTTTATGACCTAGAAAAGTCCTTCTCGCTTTAAAGGTGAATTACATCTATCTCCTTCAGTCGACATAGCCAAGTCCTTTTGGCTTCTAAGGGGCAGATTTGCCCAATCCTATAATTTCCCTCAGACATTCACTTATGGTTGACCTATTAAACTCCTCTTGACTTAATAGTTGACTATATCCTATAATTTCCTCATTAATTACCTTGCATCATTCAATTTTTTGGTCAAATTCCTTTATCACTTAGGAAAGTCATTCTGGCAGCCAATTTGTCTAAGTTTCAAAGGTGAATGTATTCATCTCCACTGGTCAAATTCCTTGTTGCAAAAATCTAATCATTCCCTTCTAATAAGGGATACATTCAACATCAAACTAAGCTCTTTTTGTCCTTTTACATTGAGTTGGGTAAAAGAAGTTTTGAAAAGACGAAGAGATGAAGAGGAAAACTCTTATTTTGTTGCTATATTGATAGACATAAGGATCATGGTATATTGGATTTTACTTGCAAAACATTTCTCTCCAAAAATATTAGGCAATAACATGTCTAAAAATAAATATTTCAAAAGCAATTCGAACACACATAAATGCTAAATGAAATAACATGTAGTTATAATGGAGTAATATCTTCATCTTTTATGGTTGTTATCTGTTAAATTATGGTATGTTCTACGCTTAGAGCAGTTTACTTATTTTTCTTCTTATTACCCACGGATTAGCAATCACATATACATTAAGTAAAGTGCAAATAGAACATTAAATGATCAACAAAAATTAAGCTAAGACAAGAGACACGAGATGTGGTGGTTAGCCAAGGACAGACCTCAATGCAGGGAAGCCCTTTGATCAAATCTTCATTCCTCTTCAACAGAGAGGAATAGTACAAAATCTCAATTCTGTAATTTTATATCGGTAGCAGCAAACCCTAGATCAGAAAACTCAAACTTGGTCAAACTAGTTGAAATTGGCCTTAAAAATGCTTGGTCAATTTTCGGTGAACTTGTCCTTGAACAGCTTGAAGAAACAACCCTTGAACAACCCCAAAAGTATAGTCAATTTGTAGATTTCTAAAGTCAACTTGCAGCCCTAAACTAGGGCAGTCAACACCAGACAAACCAAAGGTCAGATCACCTCGATTTTCATGCCAAAAATTGTGGCTTTCCTAGGAGAGGCAACCACACCCAATCCGCACTTCTAGATTGTCATTGCTTGGTCAATGTTGGTCAAAGAGATGACCTGCTACCCTAGCGTCCTTCTTTTTGTGTCTTCCTTTCCCTAAGACATCTTCCTTCCAACCACACATGAGAGAGAGAGAGAGGCTTCTTTTATGCGTAAGAGAGAGAGAGAAGATGAATGAATGAATTGTCCAAATGAGGAGGAGGCTCCTTGTATTTATATGCAAACGTTGAGGATGAATAGACGTGATTGTTGGGCTTCTGAGCCTACATAAGTTTGCTAGCCAACCTTGACAATTTATCCATAATCAAGATAAATTCATATCCCCATAAATGCTTATCGGAATCGGATGATCTTTAGATCAATCCTACACCTCTCGATGAGAGGAATCTAAGAAAAATATCAGAATCCATAAATAGGGTGATGCACATGGAGTTTGGCCCTAGTTTCAAATTTTAACACTCCTTCTCAACTAGGGAGAACTTCATCTACAATCCGTCAGACTGTCGTTGCTATCTATCCATCAAATTCACTATCTTGTATAGCTTGACCCACTCGGATCTACGTTACTATGCTCTTTTATGCTCAAACTATGAAGGAGAAGAAATGATCGAGGATGTATCATACCATCTTCCACTTTCCTAAAGTCACTCTCGGAGTGTGAACCACTCTCACTAATCCGAGATCAGTACTATTGATCCTAGGTCAATGGAGGTCATCCTGGCATAGGGAGTATGGTAGGTAGAGCGATTTGTCCATCACTAATACTACTATTGTCCTTATCCTCATTTCCCAGCTCATTAATCAAATGAGAGGTACTTCCCATGAGTCCCAGACTGCATGGGTAGGATGCCTCGATAGGAGAACTAATCATCCTGTCCACAGGAGAACGAATCATCCTATCAAGTGGATTCCACAGAGAACTAATCATCCTAGCCTATAGGAGAAATAATCATCCTATTCCATAATCGCCATAGAGAATTAATCATCTTGGCCCACAGGAGAAATAATCATCCTGTTCCACAGTCACCACGTGGTGTCACAGGGGAAGGTTGAACCTTTACCCTGTACATAGTGCACCACTAGGGGATGGCGAGTTGCCTAGTGGTCACATGTCGCTCCAAGAAGTACCCCGCGCCTCCTAGAGCTCCCAAATCTCAATACATCATACTTGGCCCTCATAATAGGGTCTCTGAATGACACCAAGTCATTCTCAGAAAGTTAAGAATTTGACCTTTCCTAGGGGCTTTGTCAAAATGTTGGCGACCTATTCATTTGTACTGATATGTTGGAGCCTTATTGCTCCTTGCTACACCATATCTCGAATATAGTGGTACCTAATATCGATATCCTTGGAGCGATCATGAAATATGGGATTCTCTGATAAACAAATCCCGATCTAGTTGTCACACAGCATCACGGTCGTATCCAATGTAAATCTAAACAGCTCACTAAAGAGCTTTCGCAACCAGACTACCTCACAGGAGGCCATGCTAGGAACAATGTATTTTGCCTCAATGGTGCTCAAAGCCACCGACTTCTACTTCCGCCTAATCTAAGATATTGAGGCAGATCCCAAAGAGAAACAACACCCGAAAGCACTCTTTCGGTCCACCACACTGCCTACCCAATCAGCATCAATATACCCAAGTAGTCTCACATCTCTGGTAGTGTATCTCAACCCATGAGTGATTGTGCCACGAAGATATCTCAACATATTCTTAGCACCAATCTAATGTGAGTGGTGAGGCTCAACCATATGTTGACTCAATGTGGTGACTACAAAGCATATATTCGAATGGGAGTTCACCAAGAACATAAATGCTCCGATGAGTTGACAATACTTGGTAGCATTTTGTAAAATAGGTCTAACAGCACTACCGCTTAACTTCTCGAAGTCAAGATCCACTTGGGTAGTTACTGGCTTGCAGTCCACCATGCCGAATCTCTCCAATATCTTCACCACATATTTTCCTTGAGACAGGAAAATCTCCTTGGTTTCTACCAGACTTCGAGTCCGAGGAAATAGTATATAAGTCCTAGGTCTTTCATCTCGAACTAAGAAGCCAACTCCCTCTTACATTCATGAATGAGAGGGTCTGCACCTGTTAGAATGAGGTCGTCAACATATAGCACCAATATGAGAGGCTTTTCATCTATAACGTTAAAGTAAAGGTTAGGGTTGGCTTCACTACTAGTGAATCCCAGCTTCATCAAGTAGCTATCGGTCCTCTCATACCATCCTTGGGGTGCTTTCTTTAGCCCATAAAGGGCCTTCTTCAACCTACACACATGAGATTATCGATCATAAGTCTCAAATCCTTCTAGTTTCTCCACATAGACCTCTTGTTTGATCGAACCATGTAAGAATGCAGTCTTGACATCCATCTGATGTAGGCTTCATCCTTTTGTAGCAGCAAGGGCTATGATTGAGTAGATGGTGGTATATCGGGTATTAGGTGAAAATATCTCGTCATAGTCTATACCTTCCTTTTCGGAAAAGCCACGAGCGAAAAAATGAGACTTATACTTTTTTGCACTTCCATCAACTGCATACTTTATCTTGTAAAGCCATTTTGAAGTGACAACTAATTTGTCCTGGGGTGTGGGAAACACATGCCAAACATATTTTTTCATAATGGACTCATATTCCTCAGTCATAACATCCTTCCATACTTAATGCTTGATAGCATCTATGAATGACAAAGACTCATTTTGGATGATTGTGCTCATGATGGTCAAGTATCCCTGATACCTATTTGGTTTCTTACTTTCATGGAAGGTTCCTCTGGGTGCAATGTGTCCTTCAACATCATCAAGTGTCCCGCTAAGCCATGAAGGCCTCTTCCTAGAAGAGGAAGGCTCTTGCAGAGGAGGATCAACAGGATCCATAGGTTCTTCCACATTAGGCATCGTCACATCTTCCTTTTCCTTTGGTTCTCCGGTGTCATCTTCTTTAGATCCCCTTAAAGTAGGAAGATTGTCTACTTTGCTAAGATCCATATCTTCATCAAAGGTGACATCAAGACTAATCACGACTTCCCTTTGACCAGCTACATATATTCTATAGCCCTTAGTATTTTCATTATAGCCCACGCAGATTCCTTTCTTTCTAGATGCACCCAATTTATTCCTTTTCTCTTTAGGTACATGAAAAAATACAGGGCTTCCAAAAATTCTAAAATGCGATACGTTAGGTTTCTTACCGATGAACATTTCTTTGGGAGTCTTGGAACCCAATGCTTAATGAGGGCATCATCTTTGTACATATATGACAATATTTGCAGCTTCAGCCCATAGAAACTTCAGGAAGTCTTTGATCATGGAGCATAGCATAGACAACTTCCACAATTGTACGATTCTTCCTTTCCACCACACCATTCTGCTTAGGAGTATATGGTGTAGTAGTCTCCCTCTTAATGCCATTCTCTTTGTAAAATTCATGAAACTCATTAGATTCATGTTCAGTCCCATTATCAATCCTTAAGGTCTTGATATTCTTTTCGGTTTGATTCTCGATCAAGGCTTTGAAGTGATGAAACCAAGAGAACACTTCATCTTTCTTTTTCAAGATGTATATACAAGCCTTGCGAGAATAATCATTTGTAAAAGGGAGGTAATATAAATATCCTCGCAAGGAGTTCATAGGCATCATACTGGATATGTCTGAGTGAACCAACTACAATATATCAGAGGTCTTGCTTTGGCTTGAAGGGAATGGTCCCCTTTTGAGCTTTCCTTCGGAACATCCTAGACATACACGTTCTTGCTCTAATCTGAACTCAAGCATCCTAGTCACCATCTTTCTTACATCAGGTAGAGCTTTATAATGAAGGTCAGAAAACCTCCAATGCCATAGTTTGGACTGAAGAGATGTGTCATAAGACATGACACCCACTAGACTTCCTCTGACCTGGTATAATGAATAAACTTGAAACCCAAGAGTAAAAGCATCTTTAAAGTTCTTTTTCCATACACATACCTTGCCATCACTGAAGGCCAGCTCGTAGCCTTTGTCTTCCATTGGTGAAATGGACATTAGGTTCTTTTTTAGATCAGGTACATATAATACATCTTGTAAGTGGATGGTATTACCTTGATCCAATATAAGAGTGACATTTCCTACGTCTTTCACGGGATATTTTGAATTATCCCCAAGAATAATTTCCAGGTTGGTTTCCTTCTCTATCAGATTATAGAGAGCTTCTTTATAACTAGTGAAGCGCCTTGAGACACCACTATCAATAAGCCAATTTCCCAACGAGTTTGGGGGGCGGTAGTAGATAGAGTTGCTGGTAGATAATATTCATCTTTCTTATTGTTAACAATGTTAGATTCATACCTGGAATTTCTTGCCTTCTTGAATGGTTGTCCTCTTCCTTGATTTCCAACACTTCTTTTACCTATGTCATTTGACCTGCCATTCCTTTGATTGTCTTGAGAGGGATTTTGATCATCGTCTCTATGTGAGTCCCTTTTATCAGGGCACTCCCTTGCATAGTGACCCATTTTATCCCAATTGTAACATCGACCATTTCTACCACCCTTTGGTCCAGCATTTCCTTTGAATTTAGCCCCAGAATTGTTTCTTCTTTTAGTATGAGAAGAAAAGGCATAGGGATGACCTTTAAGTATGGGGATTTATTTCTCTTCTATCCTTGTTTATTCTAGAATGCATGTGGCCATTAATTCCTCAAATCCAGGAATTACGTTATTTTTGAGAAGAGTAGTCCTAAATATATACCATTCAAATGGCAGTCCTCCAAGATTTGTGAGTGTCATTTCCCTATCAGGAATTACTTCCCCGATAGATAGGAGATCGTTCTTGATCTCAGTGATCCTTAAGAAATATTCTTGCATACTCTCATATTTTCCCTTCTTAATTTCTTTCAGCTTATTTCTAATAAACAAGACTTACTCACTATTCTATCATAGATTTCCTTGGAAGTGTTCAGCTTGGAAACATAGGCCACCAAGCTTATTGATAGAGTCCCATACGACCTTCCTTGCTTCGACTCCTCCCTTGCTCCATTTGTTCCTAGTAGCAGTGGATGCATTTGATGGAGGTTCAACAATTCTGCCTCTCACATGGTCCAACACATCCTATTCTTCTATTGTTAGATCGAGAGACATATTCCATCCGTGAGAGTCATAATTCTCATGGAGTTTGTCTTCAGCAAGGAAGTGTGTTGAGGACCCCATGATTTCTTTAAGATAACCTTTCCAACCTTCTCTTCGATGATTGCTCTTTCTCTTGCTCTTGCTTGAGCTTTGTCTTCACCTCGTCTCTGATACCATGTTAAAGTATGGTATGTTCTATGCTTAGAGCAGTTTACTTATTTTTCTTCTTATTACCCAGAGATTAGCAATCACATATACATTAAGTAAAGTGCAGATAGAGCATTAAATGATCAACAGAAATCAAGCCAAGACAAGAGACAGAACATGTGGTGGCTAGCCAAGGACAAACCCCAATGCGGGGAAACCCTTTGATCAAATTTTATTTTATCTTCAATAGTTCAGTAGAGAGAAATAGTACAAAATCTAAATTCTGTAATTTTATATTAGCAGTAGCAAACCCTAGATCAACAAAGTCAAACTTGGTCAAACTTATTGAATTGAGCTCTAAAATGCTTGGTCAATTTCCGGTCAACCTGTCCTCGAACAACTAGAAGAAACAACCCTTGAATAGCTCCAAAAGTACAGTCAATTTGCAGATTTATGAAGTCAACTTGCAGCCCTAAACTAGGGCAGTCAACACTAGTCAAACCAGAGGTCAGATCACCTTGGTTTTCATGCCAAAAATTGGGGCTTGCCTAGGAGAGACAGCCACACCCAATCTACACTTCTAGATGGTCAATGCTTGGTCAATGTTGGTCAAAGATATGACATGTTGCCCTAGCATCCTTCTTTCTGTTTCTTCCTTGCCCTAGGACATCTTCCTTCCAGCCACACGTGTGAGAGAGAGAGGCTTCTTTTATGCATAAGAGAGAGAGAGAGAAGATGAGTGAATGAATTGTCCAAATGAGGAGGAGGCTCCTTGTATTTATATGCAAACGTTGAGGATGAGTAGAAGTGATTGTTGGCCTTCTAAGCCTACATAAGTTTGTTGGCTGACCTTGACAATTTGTCCATAATCAAAATAAATTCATATCTCCATAAATACTTATCAGAATCAGATTATCTTTAGGTCAATCCTGAGCCTCTCGATGAGAGGAATATAGGAAAAAAATTAGAAGCCATAAATAAGGTGATCCACATGGAGTTTGGTGCTAGTTTCCAATTTTAACACTCCCTCTCAACTAGGGAGAACATCATCTACAGTACATCAGACTGTCGAACTGTTAGATCTTGAAGAGCTGAAGGTAGCAAATCTAATGACTGCAATTGAAACTCCTCACACCGAGAATACGAGTAGACATGACCTTTCTCTCATTGGGTCTTCTTCAATGCCTTCACTTTACTTCTCCATGTTATTTTGAAGTTTACGAAACTATCCTCAGATAGGTGACCTAGCAGCTTCAATATTAATTCAAAGATCAAAATTACAATACTTTGAAAATTACAATACAAGATCAAAGAAACACTTCGTTCCAACCTGTGGGCTTCTCTGGTTTGATCTTTCTTTTATAACTTTCCTAAAGGAATCTAACCTGATCTAAGATATGAAACAAAGTCGAAATAATTGAGGGTCCTGTTGGCATTTTCTTTATCTGACAGTGTCTACTGAATCCTTCTGGTACAATAATTCTCCCAATATCCATCATCTTTGAGTACTCTTCATCCCAATTGATATCATGAGGGTCTTGTGCATATGCATATGTGTCTTGAGAAGTAGATTCTTTAACTTTACCTTTTCCTTTGGCATCTGTTCATAATGGTTCTTTGTCCTTTGCAGATGCTTTTGACATTTGTCCTTGGTCTTGATTTACTTTTACTTTGTGGAGGTTCTATTGTTGTAGGGTAAACATCACTTCCTGCTTTTCCCACTTGTTTAGAAAAGGTACTGGGCTAATACCAATATCTAGAAAAGAATATTAAAAGACTTTTCTAAATGTAGGAGAAGGCTGAACTACCAAATCAATACCATCTAGAAGCTCCTTGTCATGTGGAAAGAGTTATTTTTGCGGACAAACCTAACCTCCCTAGGAGTCTAAGACTCTCTAGTGACAAACAAAACAAACAAGAGAAATCCTTCTCTAAATATACATTATTCTATGAGAAACCAAGTGTTGTTCGATCCTACCTCAAATCCAACGCTTGTTGTAGCAGTCCAGCCTTGCTGATCCAGATGAGCTCCTCCTTCACTTTAAGACCTGCATACACTACCAGTCAAATGATTACATAACACCTGAATATTTCATAAAACAAAGCATATTCATCATATAGACCAAGGAGTACATGAAATAATTCATTAACAACAAATCATTGAGAAGAATGGACTTATTTGTATTAAGGAAACAAAAAAGGAACCATTACAACCTGAGCCTTGGTGTTGTGCAAGCTCCTCCCAGGGTCCAACAAGAGATTTCCTCTACTTTGACAAGCTCACCGACTTCCAATATGGCAACAAGAAAGGATGGTAATCTCTCCTCACAAGTTTACAATGGAAGTCCTAATTCCAGCAGCATCTACCCTTTGGAATGTTCAGCTTTCAACCTCCCCTCCCTTGGCCCAATGCCTGTATTTATAGTGTTCTAGAGGAAGTTATCCAGTTCCAACATCAATGGGATACTCCCTCTTTTGGATGGGGTAGCTCCTCTCTTGATGGGATAAGTTCCTCTATCATAGGGATGCATGAACCATCTGGAGGCGATCAATACACGTCAAACACTCTTCTAGAAGGCTCTAGAAGTGACCACAAGTAACTTTTTAAAGATGAAACTCGCGCCTTTTGACCTTTACAGGGGTACGCACCCATCCTTTGGCTTACAGAGCATAGAAGTACGCAGGTACAGTGTGTTTGGAGTGCGTACACACAGGCAAGGTAGAGAGAACTTGCGTACCCAGAGATAAACATGTTTTTAACTAACTTTCTCTCTTTTTGAAGTTTGACATGAAGAGTAGAGGTATGAGGCTTGACTAGGAGGATAATATGACTATTGATGGAGCCATATTAACTGTAAATAGTCATGGTGACAAATTTCAGTGTAACAAAATCCTTCATATGAGAACAACTAGAGACAGGAAGAATCACAAAATAACATTGTCAGGGAGTGAGTACATAGAAAAGGTGTTGAAAAGATTTAATATGAATAATGAAAGATGAGTTAGTACACCTTTGGCTAGACATTTCAAACTAAGTAAAGAAATGTTTCCCAAGGCATAGGGAGAGAAGCATTATATGTGTAATGTTCCATATGTATGAACAATTGGAAGCATAATGCATGCAATGGTCCGCACAAGGCCTGATATTGTACATGAAATGGGAGTTGTAAGTATGTATATGAAAAATCTAGGAAAAGAGAATTGGATGGTAGTGAAGTGGATTCTCAAGTATTTGTGAGGTGCCACAAATCAAGTATTATGGTTTGGTGATTCAAACATTTCTCTAGAAGGATATGTTGATGTAGATATTCACAGTGATAGAGATAACAGGAGGAGAACCATATGGCATGTGTTTATTATAGGTGGAACAATTTTTAGTTGGGTGTGAGATTTGTAAAACATTCTTGTACTTTAAAAAATGGAAGCAAAGTATGTTGCTTCTAGAGAGGCTAGTAAAGAAATGATTTGGTTACAAAGGTTTATGGATGAAATGGGAAAGAAGCAGGAGATGGGAAGGTTATACAATGATAGGCAGAGTGCCATTCATCTTGCAAAGATTTCAAATTTTCATTCCAAGGTTAAACATATATAAATCAAGTACCATTTCCTATGGCCAGTGTTGGAAGATGGATAATTGAAGCTGAAAACGGTACACACTAACCAGAATCCTGCATGTATGTTAACAAAAGTGGTAACCAATGAGGAACTAAGATTTTGCTCAGTTTCAATTGATCTTCAAGTATGATGGTGAAGATGAAAAGTAGCCAGGCCCAATTAGAGTCATTTTACAGCAAGTGAAACAATAATGAATTTTATATAATTAGTCTCCAAGTGGGAGATTGTTGAGTTTGGAGCCTAATTATCTTCTGGAATTAGAGGTCCCAGTTGCATTGGACCCTAATTCTTAAACATAGTGACAACAATTCCCATATGATAGCCATCAAGGGGGTACAACCGGGGGGAGACAACCACTTTTAATGAGTCGCCCCCTAGCAGGGGTTCAGGGATAGTGTCGTTTAAGCTAAATTGGATTAAAAAATTCCTTGTAAAATATTGTAATTTCGTAGTCAATCTAGGTCATTCATTAGGTAGAATATCTAAAGGTAGAGGTTATGTTAATTTAGGGGTTTTTTCCCTATAAGAAAACCCTTAGTTTATATGAGGGAATTGTATTGCAACAATGTATTATTATTCTATGCGAGAGAGAGAGAGAGAGAGAGAGAGGATGTAGCCCAAATTCGGTGAACCATGTATATCCATGTCTCTCTTGTATGATGTGTTTTTGTATTTGTGTTTCACAATATTTTAAACATTTCATTGCTCTGTTAATTAATTTCTAACACTAAGTTGGTACTTCATTTTAAATTTCACAAAAAAAATTCTTCATTTTAATCTCCATTTATAATCTAAAATAAAATTACAACTTTCTAATAACATATTTTTTTTAATAAATAATAAATTTCAATTTTGATCTGAATTTAGTATAAATCAAAATTTATATATATATATATATATATTATTATATATATATATATATATAAATATATAAATATATTAATGATAGTACATTGAAATAATATTAAGATGAAAATAAATATCTTTCCATCATATAATATAATAAATTGATATTTTGATTACAGTGAAACACAAT
Source organism: Pinus taeda (assembly GCA_000404065.3). Classification (NCBI taxonomy): domain Eukaryota; kingdom Viridiplantae; phylum Streptophyta; class Pinopsida; order Pinales; family Pinaceae; genus Pinus; species Pinus taeda. The sequence goes on from APFE031261887.1 coordinate 17,015, forward strand.
CCTTTTAGAAACTTGATTTAGGATCTTGAATCACAATATAATTCTAAAACCGAAGCTTAATTTTTTAAATTACCCACACTTCTTTTGGGAATTGGGTGTTTCAAAAGTGAATATAAGATGTGGTTTAAAAATTTCATTTTCCATTTTTATGGTTTAGCTACACACATGCACAATGGATATTGAAGATCTATGTTATTTCTATTGAAGTTGATCTTCGACTATTTTTTTGATGCAACATCCCTAGTTTGAAGACTTGTATTTTTCCTTTTGTAATTTCCTTTTCCATTTCTAGGGTTAAGTTATAGACATGCACCATGGCTATTGAGGTTGTATTGTTTCTAGTTTAGGTTGATCGTCAACTTTTTTTTTTTATTCAAGCTCCCTGGTTTGAGCAGCTTGTGTTTTTTCTCCATCTTTATGTGGGGTTATTTCCTCGACACCATGGCTTGATTGTATGCCATAGAAAACATAAAATAAGATACATTTCAAACTTGATAGGAAAAATATTTCATAGGATTTTTTATATGTTGAGAAATATAGAAGCTGTAGGAAACCATGGCATTAAAGGGACTCCCACACAACGTAAAAAATAAACATCTATTAATTAGACTCCAATTATTCATTGTCTATGGATTAATTGAAAATAGTTATTTATTATTTATAGATAGGATGGTTGATTAAATATGGAAATTTCCCAGTTGTATTAGTTCACTAAATTTTTTAACTTTACAACTCCTTGGTTCAATCGAGAATTACACCTTGAACTTTACAACACTTCGTTTCCATCGAGAATTATACCTTGATTGTGATAGACATAGAGGGAAACAACAACATTACTCAATCATAGACTTTAGTTAATCACATATAGCATAACGGATAGCAGAAGAGATAAGTTAACAACAAAAATAAATTGATAGTAGAAGAGAAAACAAATAACTGGAAAACTAAAATCACTTCATATTACACAACAAGCTTCGACCTTGGCTTGGGTTACTTGGCCAGATAAATTACAAATTTATAGAGGCTGAAGGAGGATCTAGAATCCTTCATGTGATTTAGATGAAGATCTATAAACTAATGGTGGTGTTGTAGGTTCGGGGCCAGTGTGGCATTGACTATTGGGATGGCGTAGTGTCAAGGAGTCAGTGCCAACATTAGCACAATGTGCATTTGTTTGGCTTCAAACTTAACATTCTACCACTTGAAGCCAAAGAAGATTCATGAATCAAGTCACACCGAGTCTTACCATGCATCTAAATAACTTATGTTTATTTCTTGGTAGAATCTGAGTGCGCATATTAGCAGGGTTCCTATCTATTTGGATGGTTTCCAAGGACAACTTTTATTCCTCCAACACATGCACAATCCAATGGTACCTTAAGTAAATGTGCTTGGTTTTTGAGTGTAATTTTGGGTTTTTTTCCAAGAGAATGGCACTCTGACTATCACAATATAACACATACTTGTCCTGCTTTATTCCTATCTCTCCTAGGAATTGTTGCATCCACCACATCTCTTTACGCTTATGTTGTAGTTATGTACTCATCTTCTGTTGTAGAGAGAGCTACTATTCTTTGTAGCCTTGACACCCAAGATACTGCTGCACCTGCAAATGTAAACAAATAACCTGTAGTGGAAATTCTAGTGTCCATATCTCTAGCCATATATGAATCTATGAATCCTTCAAGTACAATCTCATTATGACCAAAATATAAACAAGAATGACTAGTACAGTTGAGATACCTGAAAATCCATTTTACTGCTTGCCAATGTTTCTTTCTTAGACTGGCAAGGAACCTGCTCACTACTCCCACTGAATATGCAATGTCTGGTCATGTACCTACCATGGCATACATAAAGCTACCAACTACCGAAGAATAAGGAATCATGCTCATCTCTTCCTTCTGCTTTTCATCACTAGGAGATAATTTTGTACTCAGCTTGAAGTGGGCTACAAGGGGTGGACCAACTGGCTTGGCATCCTTAATATTAAACCGATCGAGCACTTTCTTCATAAATTTTTCTTGTGACAACCACAACCTTTTGTTTTTCCTATCATGCATAATCCTCATGCCCAATATTTTTTGCGATGGTCCCAAAATCCCTCATCGCAAATTTGTTGCCCAAATATTTCTTCAACGTATTGATCTTATCCTTATCATTGCCAACAATCAACGTGTCATCCACATATAACAATAATATGATATATTTTCCTTGATCATACCTCTTTATATAAACACAATGGTCAGCTTCCAACCTATGAAAACCATGTTCTGACATGAATGAATCAAATTTCTTGTACCATTGTTGAGGTGCCTATTTCAACCCATAGAGACTCTTCTTCAACCTACAAACAAGGTCTTCTTTTCCTTTTACTATGAAGCCTTCTGGTTGCTCCATATAAATTTCTTCCTCCAATTCACCATGAAGGAATACAATTTTTACATCCAGTTGTTCACATTCTAAGTCTAAAGTAGAAACAAGACCAAGAATGACTCTAATGGTTAACATTTTAACAATAGGTCATAAAATTTTAGTGAAGTCAATACCTTCTTTTTGGGCAAATCCTTTCATCAACAACCTTGCTTTATACCTCTCCTTCTTTTCGTCACCTTCATGCTTAATCCTATAAACCCATTTGTTTCATAGAGCCTTTCTACCTTTTGGGAGGTTTACCAACTGCCAAGTTTTATCTTCCAACAAAGAGTTCATTTCTTCTTCCATTGCTTTCTTCCATTGTTTATTGTTCTCAACTTTACAAGCTTCTTGAAAACAATTAGGCTCGCCTCCATTAGTCAACAAAATATAGTTTGAAGGAGGATACCTTTGTGAAAGCTTATGAGGCCTAGAAGATCGGCGAACCAACTGTGGTGGTGCATTATCAAGTTGAATCTCCTATAAAGGTTCCTGCAAGATCCATTCTTCTTGGTGTTCATCATTATCCACTTGTTGTTCTTCCTACTCCTGAAGTTTCTCTTCATTTTATTGCATTGGTGGGATATTTTCCTACTGCTCTTCAAACCTCTCAATAATTTTCTTCATCTCTAGCTCAACTACATTCCTCTTAAACATTTCTTACTCATTAAGTATAACATCCCTGCTTCTAATAATTTTATGTTTGACTAGATCCCATATACGATAGCAAAATTCTTCATCCACATATCCCAAAAAAATGCATTTCATAGATTTATCATCTAGCATAATTCTATTTGCTTTTAGAATATGTACAAATGCGTCATATCCAAAGATTTTCAAGTGATAATAATTCAAGTTCTTACCAGTCCAAACTTCTTCAGGGATACTGCCATGCAAGGCTATAGCTAGAGATCTATTTATGAGGTAGCAAGTAGTCCTAACTGCTTCTGCCCAAAAATTATTTTCCAAACCAGAATTGGCCAACAAACTTCACACTTTTTCCATAATGGTGTGATTCATCCTTTCTACGAGCACAATTCTGTTGAGGAGCATGAGGCATAATCGTCTTATGCTTTATGCCAAACATGTTACAATATTCCTCAAATTCATTTGAGTAATATTTTCCACCATTATCTGTTCTTAAACACTTCACTTTTACTTTTCATAGGATATGCCCAAACCTTCTTGGATGCATCATCTATAAATGTTACAAAATATGATGCTCCTCCTAATGACTTGATGTTAACAGGCCCAAACACATCTGAGTGTATCAATTCTAACACATTTTTCTTTCTGTCATTTCCACCTATAAGGAATGAAACCTTTCTTTATCTACCATACATATAATTCTCACAAAGATCAAGATTGTAGGATTTCAAACATGACAATAAATTTTTACGAACAAGGATTTTTAAACCCTTCTCACTCATATGACCCAAATGCTTATGCCACAGATCTGTTGAATTGCCTTCTTCTGTGAACAAAACGAAATATGATTTTCCTATCAATGCCTTCAATGTGTATAATGTTCCTATCTTGGGTCCTTTGGCCACGACCAATGCTCCTTTGCTAATTTTCTAGCCTCCCTTTCCAAATCTTGTGGAATAACCTTCATGATCCAGTTGTCCCATAGAGATCAAACTCATGCACATTTCTAGTACATGTCTGACCTGTTTCAAAAATATATCTTGTCCAACCTTCATCTTTATTTGGACATGTCCCTCTCCAAAAATACTGCAAAATGATTATTGCCCAAATGCAGTTTACCATAATCACTAGGATTATATGTAACAAAACTATGTTTGCATGGGGTTACATGATGATATGCCCCAGAGTCAAGGATCTAATCAAAGCTATTGCTAGATGTATATACACATGCATCCTCTATTGAAAGAGTAAAAAACACATCACCATATGTGGCTACAACAATACTCACACCTTATTTTGTGTTGGATGACTTGTGATTTGTACTCTCGGGTCTCTGATATTTTGTCCTTTCTTCCAGAATCGACATTGTTTTTTCATGCGTCCAAGTTTTCCATAATGAAAGCGGATGATCCTACCTCTCCTTGATTTTGAGCAGCCTATCAATCTTGATCGCCATTGCCAGCCTCATTCCATTCTCCTACTATGATCAACTAGAGCTAGAGCTTTTCCTCACTGGTTTTTTGCAATTGACTTGCGGCGCAGCTCTTTATTCATTAAACTATTGCTAACAACATCAAACATCAGGGTCCTTGCAGTTGTTGAAGTGCTCATGGCTACAATTAAATTTTCCCAACTCTCTGGCATAGAACACATTAACAAGATGGCTCTAATTTCATCATCTAGAATGATTTTAACAGAGGCAAGCTCATTAGCGTTATCGGGAATAGTGTCCACTCGGAGCTACTATTCCTCCTAAGACTGGTAGCTATCTTCGAAAGAAACAAGTAAAGACTACTTTCGCTTTCCTTTATGAAAAATAGATAAGAGTGGAACAAAGGACACCAACCTTAGTCTTGCGCTTAGTTATTTGCTTGATTCGTCTCCTTCCTGATAGATCTTTGCCACTTCTTCTTCTTCTACCCAGCTTCAAAGAGCACCTGTGGAATCAAAGCAGCATAATACTATTGAAGATTAGAGATCTATATTAATAAATAACACAGGACCAGATATGTATTAACCAGACAAATGCATATATAATCAAACATACAAGAATGTGGAGGAAAACTTGAATAGCTTTATCAATATCAAGAATAGTAAGAGGATTACAACCAATTGTTCTGACCCAGCATCATTCTCCAATAAGAAAGCTCTTCTTCACCTCAAGTAAAGCTTAGATGACCCAACACTATGAAGTTTCACCAGAAATCCAACAACACTTCTCTACAAGATACAAAATTCCAGCCTCTAGATCTCTATGATGAGGGATCCATATATAGATGATTGTAGGGAGGTGAGTCATATTCTCAGGTCTTTATTAGTGTCCTCTCTCTGATAGTTCTTGATTCCACTTGGAGACTAATGATCTCTTACTCATCCCTGGTTGAAAACAGAGAGGCAAGTGTGAGAGGGGAAGCTTCTGGAAGATTCTATGATATTCCACCTCGCAAACTGTCTTTGCCATTTGTCCATTCTCACCCATCGCACCCTACAGAGGGGCCATCTAGTATGCATCGCAGCCTTTACACTGGGAAGGTGATATGCATCGCACCCTCTACACTGGGTATTCAGTATGGTCTAGTTTTGACCATTTCTGAGCATTTTTTAGTGGAGAACTTCTGAGAGATGATGTAATCAGCTGACTTTGTTCCTTTAGGTAGTGAAGAAACACTTTTAGGGATTTAGGAACCCTTAGTTTATGGAAATTTATGATTGGGGTTGTAGTGCCTAAAAATGTCTATAATAGCTGCCCCCTAAATCATGAAGTACTTAATCTTTTGATGTCAGGTGAAATGCTTTGTCATGAGGATCTGAAGTTTTTTCGAGTTGGAAAGCCACCTGTAATAAGATATAATACAATACATTATCTTCATAATATTTTTCATGATCTAGCTGAGGCAGGCATCCCAATGCTCAGCTTTATAAATTCCTTTTCATGTACATAGGACAGACAATCGCCTGTGTAGCAGACTGTTGATTCAGACTCATCATTCTTTGATTTGGATGATCATCTGTTTGGCAATGATGTACATTTGATGTCTTTATATTCCTGAATATATCAAAGCCCAGATGCATGAAACTAGATCTGGGGATTTCAAAACCCGTTCAATCTTCACTCGGAATACAAGTTGATCCATGTGAAAAAATGTTCTGGAGTCGAACATGGAAAGACATTGCCTGATTACCAACCAATGATGTAAGCTGTTAACAGGTGCGAGAGGAATCACCAATAATGACAATGACCCTCAAGGTATTACAGTATAGTTCGTGCGGTGTGAAAAAGGACTCGGTGTCGAACACCACACAAAATCTCTCGGTCAAAGGCCATTAATGTAAACCTGTCACCGAAAGTGAGAAACTTGTCGTTGAGACATTCCAGCTTCAAAGTACTGAAAGGATTGTTCCTAGGTCGACTTCTTGGATAATGAGCTGATGTCGACAAGAAGTGACCCATCGTAGGAGGGCCTTAATGAATCCCACATCTATGACACAAAATGAAGCAAATGATTTCGAAGGTGAAAACAATCTGATGATAAAGGGTTTAGGGTGGCGGTCATGAAAGAATGGAGCGTGAATTGTATTGTAGCGGGTGAGACATAGGTGAATTCTCTGAGTGACTTCTCTTGAACATATCAGTGACACTGACGATGGATTGGTAGCATTATACTCAAAGATGGATGGTGTGACGGACCAATGGTGATATGACCAATGAATGGAATAACTCAACCTGACTCGGATGCGGAGAGAATGTGTCATGTTCAAGAGCGACTTGCTACCAATAAAGCTTTTTCAAGTATTCTTCCCAATTTTCCCCAACCATTGCTGACCAGTACCTCTTTATTTTTGTCAAGCTTGAGGAGGATAACATATGCTTGCTCTATAATTCGCCCTTTGGGCGAACCTGTTGCTATATTTTAACGAGCCTAGTGATAGTGAAACTCATTCTCATCCATTTGGACGAGTTTGTCGCTATTCGGTTTTAACGAGTTTAATGACAAAGATAACTCAGTCCTTTTCAATTCTAGAGAGTCTGAAAGGGATGGAAAGGAAACTCCAAAGATCATTTTTCGTCATATAATCCCTTAAGTTTGAAAAAGCGTAAAATAATATTAAAGGGATTAATGTTCGGTAATTTTAACGAGCTGAACAGGACAAGCGCTCGATCCTTTTGTGTAATAATCCCTCAAGTCCAAAAAGATTAAAATATAGAAGAGGGATAGCACTTCTGATGAGTTTCACGAGCCGGAGAGGGTAATCGCTCGGAAATATTTTTATATTTTACGAGTTAGTTGAAAAGAGCTTAAAGGGGACTCGTTTTTAGAGGAACGAGTGATGATTTCGACTAGCAGTTGATTCCAGGTAAGGTTTGGAATTTTCCAATCATGGCAGTGTCATAAGGATGGCTAATAGAATCACTCTTCGCAGATGTTCCTCAAAAGCGTAAAAAATCAAATGGAGGTGAATGATCGGCTAAAAACCATAGTGGAGGTGATGATGAGAACACGAACAAGGCTCAAAAACTGATGATAATGCATTCACAATGGTTATTTACCGGAAAATTGGTTCATTTTTTAATGAGCTTAAACTCTGGGGGAAACATTTGTTCATTGCTTATGTTTTATTTTAACGAGCTTGAATTCTGTGTTAAAACTGCTCATGCCAGTCATATAATAAGGATATCTCATCTAAGATGCCATTTTTTATGGGGCTTGCACCTTTTAAATCTTTGCCCCAGATCCTTTCTTTATGCAAGCTAGGATCGCTCTTCGCTTGCATGCAAAAAGGTTTGCATGCCCCCAGGTGTAGCGAAAAATTCCCAGGTTACCATATGAAAGCTCTCCATCTGCGTCGTAGACAAAATGCTTCCTTGGCGATGTCTACCGAAATAGAAAAAGGTGAGTGGCGCAGGTGCCTCCACTCACATAACTTTGACGAGGGAATCTTATTCCAGTCTAATCCCATTTTCCTAAACAGATGGGTGTGTTAGACTAGTCATATATCCATCGCAGAAACCTACTCTATACCCAAGGTTTTCCTTTGGAAACAGACCAGGGTGCATGCCCCCTGGGTTTCAGTCATATCCTCCCAAATCACTCGCGCTCATCGGGTGGATGGATTGGCGATCAATGAGACATTCCTTGCATGAAAAGACCATTTAGGGATGGCATTTGAATATTTGCTATGTGTGAACCGGGGAATGACATTTGGTCTACGAGCTTGACCACTCTGCCTTCATGCAGAAAACACACTACTCTAAAGAGTGAGGAGACGACGACTCCCACGCAATAAATATAGTCACGCCCAAGGAGTAGATTATAATCCAGGGGTCCTTGGACTACCATCATGTTCATGTGAACAATTTTCCTTCTCAAAGTAATGGGCACATTAGGAAGGATCTCTAATGGTCAACTGGTTCCTCTGACAAAGCCTGTCAGATTTCTCATTTCAGGCAAAAGCGATGGTGAACCAAGCGCTTTCCAAGTAGTTGAGGAAATGATACTCACAGAAGCCCCTTCATCTATGATGGTACCAGCCATGACCATTCTGTAAGCTTGTACAATGATTCTAAATGGTACACTAGCTGGTACATAGGGTCTTCCTAGTAGATTCCAATAAAAGGAAATGACTAGTTTGCTTGGAGGTGGGACTGAATAGATGGTCGGATATGACTCTGATGAACTTCCTTCCTATGGTAAAAGAATGGGTAGACTGCCCCCAAGCTCATCGGAGTCTGCATTTATGAAAATAATTTGAACAGTGTCATTCTCTTTCTCGTCATTGACGGTATCATTCGAAGATTAACCTTCTGAAGGCAAGACTGGGTCAACTGCCACCTCAACCTTGTGACTTTCATCTGGTATGGATTCAGAGGGTTCATTTTCAATGATAGATGTTTTGGCCAACTACAATGGTGTGCCAGCCGGATTTTCAACCAGTGGTGGACTCGGTAAGAGTTTCTTATATCCAGGAGGGAGCCGTAGCGGTGAAGTAGGATGGTCATCCAAAACTCGTTTAGCTTCGTCTAGGAAGGGACACTGGTGGATGGCGTGATTGCCTTCACACAGTTTACAAGGGAATTTGCGATTCCTTTTCTTTCTAAACACTTCACTTTCACTGGTTGATAGTGTGCTTTCAACATGATCATCAGAGGTTGACGACACTGGATTGTGCAAACGAGGAGACCAGTCCCTTAAGATTTGAGGGATGCAAGGAAAATATCGATGATAGTGGTCTCCTTTGCAAATGACACATGGAGATTTAGGTTTAGATGGTGCGGTGTGAGGATTTTCGCTAGACGATGCATGGTTGCCCCCTTTCGCTTTTGGTTCTTTCTTGTTCTTTTCTTTTTTCTCTTTCCGCTTCTTCTTCTTCTCAGTTATTGGTCTTTAGCTTTACCAACTTCATCAAGCGAAGAGGGAGGAGAGGGAGAAACAGACGAAGTAGAAGGCTGGGGGGTAACTCTAGTATCATCTAGTTGCTGACTTGACTGTTCAAGGATTACGGTATTCTGAATGACAGAGACAGAGAAGAGCCATATGAGCAAACCAGTCGTCAACCCTGGAAGTGACAATGTGGCCATATGGGGTGCACCAACATCTCCCCAAGAGGAGAAAGGACTAGGATATCCTCCAAGTGGTAATCCTTGGTTGGTAGAATCAATTTTTCTCAACCTAAAGACCAATGAGGGCTCTTGTGATGTTATTCTGATTAAATAAATTTTATACACTTTGACACAACTTCTTTTTTCAATTTTTAAGAGTTGAGAAAAAACAAAAGATGACTCTAGTCACCTTCAATTTTTAATGAGCCTGAAGTGACAAGTGCTCAGATGGACCTTTTCTTTTAAGGAGTCTGAAAAGAAACGAAAGAGACTTCTCTGGAAATCTAGGCAGAGGGGATTACCAAACCAATCGCAAAACTGCAAAATACTTTTTATGGTACGGCAGTCAATCTTCCGGAATGTTGTGTTCAGTGCATTGCGATCGATAGGGCGGAAGACACGGCTTCCTAAGGATAAAGGATATAGCCTATTGTGGTCTCCCAATATATACTCGACGGTATGTTGGAGCACAAGTCTATACTGGCACTTGTCGTCTCAGAGTAGAGGAATCACCCAACCAACAATGAAAACAAGAGTTTCTAGTTTTACGACACCACAATACATCTCTAGCCTAGACTTCTAGATGTTGTGCGTTAGGTTCCAAAGCATTTTTAGATTCATTAAATTTATTTTATAGTTGATCTTGTTTAAAAATTTGCCTTTCATACCGCATGATGTGTATACAATTCCTAAAATGCAGTCTAAGATGATAAACAACTGTTTAATCTTCTTTTGGCAATGAAAATCCTAGCTATTAAGGAAAGAAAATTGAGAGTCTTTCAACAAAGAGCACAGAGCACACACTAAATGCATTGTCCTAAATCAAACCAAGCAGTCTAAATGCAAATGCACATGCATGTATTTGTTTTCATCCTTCTTAATGTAGGAATGATGATAAGAAAGCTAAGTGCAAATCTGAATCATTTTCAAAGCGACAAATACTTAACAAATTTATTTTCAAAATGAAGTGAAGATAAGGGTGACACTTTGCGATTTCGAAATGAAATCTATTTTTCGACACTTTAAAAACTACTAATTCAAATCATATACAAGAGTAACAGTACAATCGACTATTAAGAACAATGGGATTCTCTTCTATGACTGAAAACAACACTTCCAACACTTTCAGATTAAGAAACGACAGTTCGACTACGCTACTTCTTTGCAAAAGAGAACTGAAAATGGCGCACAATACATAAAAACACTTATATTTATTTGCACAATAAAGGTGAAATGATGGAAGAGAAAGGGGTTTTCTAAAATATATACTGACCACAGACAACAAAACTCCTGAATAGAACTAAAAAGAGTGAAGAAAAACCAATGTATGAAGGTAAAATTAACCTTCCCCGACCATCGCACCTGTCACACAGAGAATCCAGTATGCATCTCACCTACTGCACACGGGAAGTGCGATGCATACAGACTGCCTTGAAGGGAGGGTGCTATGGTACTAGTGTGAGACTTATAACTAGTCTTTGCTCACAATTTACAGTTGAGTTCAAGGATTTAGGCCGAGTAAGTGATGTTCAGTAAATGTAAATCATAGGTGTTGATCTAAGGAGGCTACTAGAGCCACCACTTAGGGCAATTATAACGTTTGTAGGTCGATTGTTCAATTTACAAACAAAACCCAGAGATAGACTGAAGCAGCATTGATCTACTTTGCATTTGCATAACAAATGCAGTTCGAAAGCTAGTTGGCTTGACTTCAGGCTCCGTTTGTAAGTTTATAAAACAAACAAAGATAGAATAACAAACAATCTATCCGCTCCACAGTGGAGTCGCGATTTTGTTACGGGGAATAGTGTTTGCTCGGAGCTGCTCTTCCCACTAAGACTGGTAGCTATCTTAGAAACAAACAAGTAAATACTATTTTCGCTTTCCTTTATGAAAAATAGATAAGAGTGGAACAAAGGACACCAACCTTAGTCTTGCGCTTGGTTCCTTTCTTGATTCCTCTCCTTCCTGATAGATCTTTGCCGCTTCTTCTTCTTCTGCCCAGCTTGAAAGAGCACCTGTGGAATCAAAGCAACATAATACTATCGAATAACAAAGATCTATATTCATAAATAACATAGGACCATATATGTATTAACCACACAAATGCATATATAATCAAACATAAAAGAATGTGGAGGAAAACCTGAATAGCTTTATTAATATCAAGAATAGCAAGAAGATTACAACCAACTTTTCTGACCTAGCATCATCCTCTAGCAGGAAAGCCCTTCTTCACCTCAAGTAAAGCTTAGATCACCCAACACTATGAAGTTTCACTAGAAAACCAACAACACTTCTCTACAAGATACAAAATTCTAGCCTCTGTATCTCTGTGATGAGGGATCCATATATAGATGATTGTAGGGGGGTGAGTCATCTTCCCGGGTCTTTATTAGTGTCCTCTCTCTAATAATTCTTGATTCCACTTGGAGACTGATGATCTCTTACTCATCCCTAGTCCAAAACAGAGAGGCAAGTGTCAGAGGTGAAGCCTCTGGAAGATTCTATGATCTTCCACCTCGCAAACTGTCTCTGCCATTTGTCCATTCTTGTCCATCGCACCCTACAGAGGGGCCATCCAATATGCATCACACCCTTTACACTAGGAAGGTGATACGCATCGCACCCTTTGCACTAGGTATTCAGTATGGTCTATTTTTGACCATTTCTGAGCATTTTTTAGTGGAGAACTTCTGGGAGATGATGTAATTAGCTGACCTTGTTGCTTTAGGTAGTGAATGAACACTTTTAGGGACTTAGGAGCCCTCAGTTTATGGACATTTATGATTGGGGTTGCAGTGCCCAAAAATGTCTATAACAATTAGTAAAAATACTAAATGCATTCAAGTGCTCAGCAATTGAAGCACCCTCCTTAGTCTTGAGATTATAAAGCTTCTTCATCAAGAACACTTTGTTTGATGCAATGTTCTTCTCATATAGATCATGGAGCTTTTCCCATAATCCTTCCGCTATTTTTTCTCTAGACACATTGAAATACACATTCTTTGCTAGATATTGGCGAATTGTTGTAATCACCTTTCTATCTGGCTTATTCCACTATTCATCGGTCATTGGTGAGGGTTTCTTTGTTGTTCCCTCAATCAGAAAATATCGATCTTTTAAAATTAGTATATCCTCCATCTCTGATTTCCATAGGGAAAAATTAGCCCCGCCCAACTTCTCCATATCTATAGTTGTTGTCTCCATTTTCAATAAAATTCACGCCCCAAAAACAAAAAAAAACTCCACTTAAAAGTAAACCTTTAATTATTACTCTTTCAACTTCAATAATAATGACCTTTCCCCTTTTAAAAATGTCATTTTTGAAATTTCTTTACACCTAACGAATCACTTCATATTACACAAGAGGCCTGGGCCTTGGTTTGCATTCCTTGGCCAGAGAAATTACAAATTTATAGAGGGTGAATGAGGATCTAGAATCTTGCATGTGATTTAGATAAATATCTAAAAGCTAATGACGGTGTGGTAGGTTCTGGGGAACGCAGTGTGACACAACTGGGATAGTAGAGTGTCTTGGAGTCGATGTCGACATTATCATAGTGTGCATTGATTTGACTTCACACCTAACAGACTTTTCAAAATATTTTATCTACCATTTTATCTTAGGGTTCTTTAAGAAAAAACAATAACAAGAACTTTGAACAATGATAAATTTTTTCTTAAACAAAATTGACCAAAAGCGGGAAGACTTTCCTTCAAAATATTACGAGATGAGCAAGAATCTCAAAACAATGAGAAAGGATGATATCACACTGTGATTTGAACAATGATAAAGATTTTTTTAAAACAAAATTTTACCAAAAATGAGCTTTCATTAAAAGAAATATTACGAGATGAGCAAGAATCTCATACGATGATAGATGATAATTGTTTGTTTGGTGTTATAGTTGGTTTTTTTTCACTTGAATTTGAAACATTTTGGAAATATTTATGGTTCTTTGATTCTTTGTCTTTTATTTAGTTAATTTAATTGATTTTAACTCTTTATTCTAGTTTCGAGTTCTTTCTCTCTGTAGATTCCGGCCTAGGCGTTGTTTGTCATGTCTTATTAGGCAAGATTGCATAAAACTCCACAACAACAACATTTGAAAAGTTCAAGTGCAGAGATCAAGAGCTTCAGGAGGACAACGGAGAACCCAACTACGCGAAGCCAGTGAAAGCCAAGTGACAGATTATTGCATTCGGCGAACATAGAAAGTTGGATTGTTTTTCATGAGGGAAGCCTAAGTAACGCACTTCAATACCGTTCAATCCAACATTTTTAATGCTCCATACAAGTGCATGAACTTTCGTTATTAGCACGCAATACAATTACAGGAACTGGCGTTAGTTCATGTCACTTTTCACCACACACGTCCCCATAACAACAACTGCGTTACCGTGATTTACCAAAACTAGGTAGCAAAATCAACTTATTGTATTTGGTTTAAAAAGCCTTCAAATCATTTTTTAGTAAATCCCCAAAGCTAATTAATCACGAATTGAAAAAGCCTTTCTTAAAAGCGTTTTTTGAAAGGAAGTTAGTTTTTTTCAAGGGGTTGTTCATTTTTTTGGGAAAAGGAAATTTGCTTTGTTTAAAGATTTTGTAGGGGTGCATCATTGGTCTTAAAATAGGTTAGGTTAAATAAAAGTATTTTTAAAGAGAAGGTGATTCATATTTAAAAAAGATAAGCTTACTCTATTAATAAAAGAGATTTTTATTATAAAAAAAATAAGGTGTTAGAGATTTTTTTTTAATCACTCTTCGAATTGGTAGACATCAACATTTGAAGAAATTACTTCTTTCAGCTCCTTGTCACAAATGCCCACTTTTTTTTTTGGCAAAAACTATGAATTCTAGTCTTTATGGATGAAGACATTTCTCGAAACCCAAGAATGTTGGGATACAAATCAGAATTCCTATGTAGGGCCGACCCAAGAAGCATGGGAAAACATGACCAATAATAAGATGAATGCAACAATTGAGCAAAGAAAGAAGGAACATAGAACCAAATGTTGGATACAGAACTAAGTTGATGACTCTATCTTCGACAAGATAACCGGTGCATCAACAACAAAACAAGCACATGATATTTTGAAAGCTCTATATCAGGGTAATGATACAATGAATTCTATCAAATTGCACGCATTGTGGGCTAAGTTCGAAACCTTGAAGATGACTGGCACAAAGAATTTTCATCTATTCATGACTAGGTTCATGGGCATAGTTAATCAAATCAAACTTATTGGTGAAAACTTTATAGATAAAAAGATAGTTGAAAATATCCTTCGATGTCTTCCGAGGGAACATGACTTGGTTGTAGCAACCATTTTGGAATCCAAAAAACTTACAACTTTCTCAGTAGAACAGTTGACTAGATCACTTTTGCAACATGAAACAACACTTAACCTGACATAAGATTCCATGGAACAAGCTTTCAAAGCACAAGTCTCTCTTGCCAGAGGCAAAGGCTGAGGATATAGAGGGAGCAACAAGCAAGGAAGAGGAAGAGGGAGAGGCAGATCAAAACATCATAATGTAGCAAAGCACTCGAGACCTACACAAAACCAAACACAAATAAGAATAGCACAAAAAAATATAATGTCTAATTTTATTACTGCAAGAAATTTGTTCATTATGGACATGAATGCAAAAAGAAGCATTGAGATTAACAGTGAGGCAATGTCCATCTCTCGAACAATGAAGGAGAATCCTCTCAGACCATGTTTCCTTCCTGTCATCCTTTTGAATAGATGTATAACGAGGACCTATTGTTGTTGGAAAATGATTGCAACAATCATATGGCAAGTAACAAAAATCTACTTTCTTCAATGGACAATTCCATAACATATGAAACTACTCTCGAGACTGCTCCCATATTACAACAAAAGGGAAAGGTATTGTTCATGTTCTTACTAAACATAATCAATATGAATATATGCATGATGTTTATTATGTTCCAAATATGAAGCATAACCTCATTAGTGTAGGTCAATTGATGGAACATGGCTATGATGTCATATTCTAAGAGAAAACATGTTATATCTATGATAAACCTCCCAAAAAAGTTCTAATAACAAATCTAAAAGAAAAATGAAGAATAGGATGTTTCCATGGAATCTTAGAAGTCAAAATCTTTCACAGCCTTTGTTTAGTCAATTTAGTGTGATCTAAATTGCTATTTATAATGTCAACCCAGGGTTCGTAAACTGACGAAGTGAGGTGTACTATATGTACTTAGATAACCATTTCCTTAGGATTTTGTCGTTTTAAGCTTTTTAGTTTGTTTTTGGATTTTATTTTTCTTAATGTGTGGTGGTGAAAGTGAAGTGTGAAGTGTGTGGAGTGTAGATGGTGATGGTTTCTAAACTTGAAAATGCTCAAAAGAAAGCTTTAAAATAAAATCGATTCTTAAGAGAAAACAAATGCATCAAATAGTGAACTAATGACAATGGCCCAGTGTCCTTGCTGCAGAAAATGAAAAGAAAGCAAAAACTTGAAAAACAACTCAAACTTAATGCAAAGCAGCTAATTCACACTACTTTAACTTTTCAGATCCTTTTCCCTTCGGCTCAATCTACTTGGTGGGAAGTAATCATAAACGAGTTAAGTAATGTGATATTTAACTGTTCAAGAAAGTAAATTGCATAAAAGAAACTAATCACACTACTTGAATTCTTCAAATCCTTTACCCCTCAGCTCAATCTACCTTGGGGAAGTAATCATGAACATATCAAGCAATATGATAACTAAATGTAAATTGCAGAAAATAAATTAATCACACTACTTAAACTCTTTTAGTCCTTTACCATTCAGCTCAATCTACTTTATGGAAAGCAACCATGAGTAAGTAATATGACAACTAAATCACACTACAGTTAGTAATATTTTTATTTCTTGCTGATATAGTCATTTGACCACAGAAAGAAATCATAAATTGTTAAGTAGTATGATATCTAACTACCAGAAAAAGAAATAAGCAAATCACAACTTTGCAAAAGACAATGTTGAATGTAAACTCTAGAAAATAAAAGTTAGCAGGAAGGACAAGATGATCTCATATGCCAAAAGTTATTAAAAAGATGAAAAATTGTCCGGGTTGCCTAAGAGAACCTGAAAAAAGCACTGATCAATTTAGAGCTCTAAGAAAACAATAGGTAAAGATATGAACAACAAAAATATAAAACATATTATGTACAAGATAATGATAAAACAAAAACATAATGAAACTAAATAAACACTTTACAAGGCTTTAACGTGCAGGGGCCCTCTGCCACTTCAACCAATCAAATAATCACATGGCTATCTTCAGAAAAGTCTTCTCATGTATTTAAATCAACAACATATAAAAACAGTGGGGTGATAAGATAACTAGCAGTGCGGAAATTACATAAACAGTTCAGAATTCACATGTATCAAAAGTCTCTTTACAGCGTTCAACGATGCGTTATTTATAATGCAAAAATACTACAACTAACTAACAACTACTATGCTATTAACTACGTTGCCATAGACACGTAGATCTCTTCAGCCAAGATCTAGTGTAACTGTCGTTATGCTTCTTAAATCTTTGGAGTGGTTGGCTGTTAGATTCAATGTTCAAGAACGATCTCCAGGTGTGCTGGTACCTTCGTGAGCTGAGAACTAGGCCACGTATCATTCACGTGCCCAAAACAGTGACGTGCCACTGCTGAACTCTTTGGCTGGCCTCGTCTTTGACTTTGGTTGACCGCGGCCTCTTATGGATGATTTGGCCAATTCGAAGGGACATGTTCCATGTACCTGCCATCTGGAGCTTGCCCATGTAGCTCGTTCCTTCAGAGGACATCTGGAGCATAGCTTTTTAACAAAATAGCTGCGGAATCCTATGCTGGCTGTGGAAACCTATGCTGGCTGCAGAAACTGACAAGTTTCCACAGCTGCATGAACAAAAAACTAAACAAAACAACAGACATCAGTATAGTTAGAAAAGCATATAAACAGTCCTTTTTAGACTATAGTGCAATGATTTAACCACTGGATGAATGAAGTGAGTGGAGAATGAGGGCTAAGAGGGTGTATAGGAAGGTGCAAGGTTTGAGGCTCAACATACCCCCACTGTGAAGGTGTTGCATGTCCTCATGCAACCAAAATTGAGTGATTTCCCTTTTAATCCACATGCTCTGAGGCTTCTACAAGGACATCTAGTCCTCTTTTCTTTTTCTTTGATGCCATCATCATCATCATCCTTGGTTTCTAACCAGACATTTGAACTTGAGGTTAATTAGAGCTCTGCTTAACTTTTTGCATCTCTTCTTCAGTCTTCTATTCTTCTTCTGCCACAGTCCTAAATGAAGCATGGTATTATCATGGACCATTTTTTCTACCTTACCCTGCTCTTTGAGTGTTTCATTTTCTTGTATTATGAGTCTATTTAGGACTTCTAGCTCAAATACTTCTTGTTTCAGAGACTGAACCTGTGCATCAAGTGGTAGAGAAGTACTTGGTCCTGCAGCGGATTGTTCTAAGGATTCTAGGTAGTTGTATACCTCTTGCAGATTAGGATCCACCTCAGGTGATTTTCTCTGTCTAAACTCAAAATCTGGTAGAGGAGTACTGCTTGCTCCTTCTGCCCGAAAAGGACTTTCCTCTCGTGGAGGACTTGTTTTAAGGCTTGGTTGTTCTGGAGATTTCTCAAGTATTTCTTCACTTAAATCAATAAAGTGGGACTGATCTCCCTTGGTTTTCTTCCATTTTCCTTTTAACTGAGAGCTGCTTCTCAAGGATGAACTCACAATTGTCTTTTCTGCACTCTGTTTCCCTTTCTGCTGTTTCTTGGCCATGGCAGCGGCTTTAAGATCTACTAGCCTTTGTGACAGAGGCTGGTAGTCTTCTTCCAAGGATTTCTCAGGTGATGGAGAGACCTCTTGAGTAGTTATTTTTCCCTTTTCTTTCTTTTGTTTCTTATTCTTGGACTGGTCTTCTTCCTCTTTTTGGACAGTTTCTCCAATTTCTTTTTGAGGGGAGTCTTGGGCTGTAACATTTTTATCCCTCCTACTTTTCCTTGGGATTTTTGATGGACTACTTCTAGAGGCATCAGATGGCTCTTGGAAGTAGTTTCTTGTTAGAAATTGTTCCCAAGTGTCCTTGGTTTTCTTTAACTGCTCCTCAATCAGAATGCTTATGAGCCCATGATGGTAAAGATGTGGCTCAATGTTACTTACATGCTTTTGAACCGTAACACTCATCTTCTTTAAACTTGCTAGCAGAAAATGTGGTAAATTAAGAACGTGGCCATCTATAAAATTCATCATTAAGCTCACATGATACATGTACATAGAGCCAAAACGGCCGTCACATGTAATAAATTTCTGTATGACCAACAATAAACCAGACCATTCTTCTTTCAATACATGCACAAGGATGCCTCGGGTGAATATGGTGGTATCCATACCTTGATTTCGTAGCATAGTTCTCCAGATTTGATCATCTATGCTCCTATTTTTGAACCATCTTTCTCCGTCTTGAGGCAGGCCTGTAGCTTCTACTATTGTGGCCTCGGTCACCGCAAACTTTAAGTCTCCCACCTCCACTGTTTGTCCATTAAAGGACCTTACAAAGGTTTTAGTCACTTCCTTGTTATACCCTTTGAATTTCTGAATAAACCGGAGCCATTTGGTTTTCTTTAATAACTCCTTGACTTGGGGATAACCCTCCAAATATTTTGATCCTTCCGGCTCGGCTCTCAACAATTTTCCCATCCTCGACTTTAAATTTACTAAGGGTTTTTTCTACGTATGAGGGTTAAGGAAGAATGGCTCTGTCACAGGGTTTTTAGGAGAGACTGTAGTGATTGTAATCAGGGTTTAGGATGATTGCAGTGGCTGTAATCAAAGCGTCAAGCAAACTATAGTGACTGTAGTCGGAAATAGAGGAAATGCCCGAATCACAGGAAAAACAGTGGGTGAGCAGTGGTGACTATGATCGAGTTCATAAAATGAGCATGAGTATATGCGGGAATTATGATATGAGTGGAGTAACAACAGGATTCTCCTGAGTCAGGTGACTGTATGTGAGATTTACACATCTCAAGCAGACGGCTGCAAAAATTATGGCTGGGAAGATCCGTAATACAATAGGTCACGTCTTAGGAGTACGGGTCATAAATAGAAGTATAGTCATTTTTGAGTTTGAACTTGGAGTAATCATAAGACCGTTAGGAAAAATGAATGCGAGGTGTATGGAATGGTATTGTGGAATAGGAATGGTAGTGGGTGAATATATTAAATCATTGCACATAGAAGAACCGGTTATGGGTTAATAACTATACATAATGATGACTTGAAGTGTTGTTTGATAGAGATTTTGATCATACCTTTGGACACTTGTCATTCTTTGCTCAAGATTTCTAACCAGTTGCTCCTTTTTGCTATTTTGAATATGCCCCATGTCCTTAGCTCACATACACCTGCATTGCATGCTTTTCGCACTAACAGTTGATTGTATTTTGAAAACAGAGCGATGCTAGCCGCGGAAATCGTTTCTAGTTGTGGAAACAGGTTCTAGTTGCGGAAACGGTGGCCAGCTGCAGAAATTGAAACAACACCCCCTGATCTGCACAAAGATAGTTTAGAGGAAAAGAGCTGAATGAAAATAGTCCTGAAAGGGGACTTTTATTGATGAAATGGAATGGAATGGAAATGGAGTGAAAATGGACTGAGAATGATGATGAAAATGAAATGGAAGTGGAATTAAATGGAATAAGTGAGTGAGATGGAGTGAAGATGGAAATAACATGAGAGGAGATTTTTCTTGGAAAATATAGAGTGTCAGGTGCCCCTGATTTTCACTCTATATTTTCTGTATAAGACTGCCAATCCATGATTGATTTTCAGGCTTATACACTTTTTTTTTTTTTTCAGAAACTACAAGAAACCAAGATTAGGCTGATGGGGGAGAAGGATTCTTCTCCACCAGCCTTATTGCAGAATTCTCTTGGAATATTTTGACAAACTCTTCTCTGGAAAGTGGCTTATGATAAACTTTCAGTCGGTGGCCATTCACAATAAGAGGAGTCTGAAATTCATCAATGCTCTTGATTCTTACTGCTCCATTGTCAAATACTTTATCAATCTCATATGGCCCAAGCCAATGAGTCTGAAACTTTCCTTTGAAGTCTTTAAACTTGGAATCAAACAGTAAAGCCCAATCTCCCTCTTGAAACTTTCTCTCTTTAATATATCTGTCATGCCACTTAGCTCTTTGATGTTGAATTAGATCAGTTCTTAGAATTGCATCTTGTCTAATCTCATCTAGCTCATTCAGCTATTCCATTCTGTGCTTTTGGGCTTCTGATAGATTCATCCCCAACTGAATTGCCATCTTGAAGGTCTTGACTTGAAACTCAATGGGGAGCAGGACTTCTTTCCCATAAACAAGTTCATAGGGAGAATGTCCTGTTGTGTTCCTCCATGTAGTTCTGTAGGCCCATAAGGCTTCAGAAATCCTTTTTGTCCAATCTCTTCTATGGAGATGAACAATTTTGGTGATGATGCTCTCAAGAATTTTATTTGTAGATTCCACTTGGCCATTTTCTTAAGGATGGTAAGGAGTATATTTTCTATGCTTGATTTTATATTCTTCCATCAGCTTCTCCATCAAGTTAGATGTAAATTGACTTCCTTGATCTATCACAGTTTCTCTTGGGACACCAAAACGAGTAAAAATATCCTCAAAAAGAAATTGAACAACTGAATTTTCAGTGGCAGAAGGCAATGCCTTGGCTTCTACCCATTTAGTGACATAATCAGTGCAAACCAATATATATTTATTTTGTCTAGATGGTGGATTAATTGGTCCAATGAAATCTAAAGCTCATTTTTCAAAGGGTTCGATGAGTACTTGTGGTTGTAATGGCATTTCATTTGAAAGAGTCGGTCTCCCAACTCTCTGGCAGCTGTCACACATTCTGACATATTGTTTTGCATCTTTGAAGAGAGAAGGCCAATAATATCCTAAAGAAAGGATTTTATAGCTTGTCCTCTTGTCAGCAAAGTGTCCATCGCAAGGTTCATCATGACATGCCTTGAGGATGTTAGGCATTTCATCTTCCCGAACACATCTCCTGATCACACAATCTAGCCCTGTTTTAAACAATTCATTAGAAATCCATGAATAATTTGACTCTCCTGAATAATTTTCCTTTTTTCATTAGGAAATAAGTGTGGAGGTAGCTTCCCTGTAACCAAATAGTTAGCAATATCTGCATACCAAGGAGCCTGAGTAGTTACTGCAAACAAATATTCATCTGGAAACTTATCCTCTACAGGAGAATCTTCGTTAGTATTTTAGATTCTCGACAAGAAATCAGCTACTATATTTTGTTTCCCTGCTCTATCCAACACAGTAATCTTGAATTCTTGTAAAAGTAAAAGCCATCTTGTAACTCTTCCATTGGTAACAGGTTTGTTCATGATATATCTAATGGCAGAATGATCAATATGGACAAAAGTTTCGTAGCCTGTTATATAATGTCTAAACTTGTTGATTGCATGAACAACAACTAATAACTCTTTCTTAGTCACAGTATAATTTAACTTGGTGGGAGTCAAATTTTTACTGGTGTATTAAATGGCATAAGGAACTAAATCCTTTTGACCCAACACAGCTCCAAGAGCTGTATCTGAAGCATCTATAGAAATATGGAAAGGAAGTTTCCAATTTGGCCCTCTCAAAATGGGTGCTTCAGATATTCCTGTTTTCAAAGCTTCAAATGCGATTGACAATTAGGATCCCATTTGAATTCACAGTCCTTTTGTAAGTAATTTAAAGAGAGGAGATGCTATTTTGGTGAAGTTTTCAATAAATTTTCTATAATACCCAGTAAATCCAAGAAAACTTCTAACATCTTTTTGACAATTTGGAATAGGCAACTTGGAGATGACTTCAACTTTTGATCTATCAACCTTAATCCCATCCCCTGAAATATGATATCCTAAAACAATCCCTTTAGTAAACATCATGAAGCATTTCTCATGACTTAATGAAAGGTTTGTCTCCTTACACCTTATAAGGACCTTTTCCAAATTCTCTAATGCATCTTTAAATGAATCACCATAAACTGTAAAATCATCCATGTAAACCTCTACACAATCATGAATTAGATCAGAAAACATTCCTAGTACTGCCCTTTGGAATGTTGTGGGTGCATTACATAATCCAAAAGGAAGTACTCGGTAGGCAAAATTTCACCATGGATAGGTAAATGTGGTCTTGTCTTGATCTTCAGGTGCTACCTGAATCTGATTGTAACCACTAAAACCATCCAAAAATGAGAAATACTTTTTTCCTGCTAAAGTATCTAATACTTGATTAATAAAGGGTAAAGGAAAGTGATCCTTCAAAGTTGCTTTGCTCAATTCCCTGTAATCAATGCAAACTCTCCATTTACCATTCTTTTTAGGTACTATAACCAAAGGAGAAACCCATCGGCTATCTGAAATTGGATAAATGAAGTTCACATTAAGTAACTTTTGGAGCTCTTCTTTCACTATCTCCCTAAGGTTTGGATTCATCCTTCTTTGAGGTTGTCTGATTGGTCTACTGTTTTCCTCAATGTAGATGTGATGAATGCAAGTCTT
>APFE031261904.1:0-26798 GCA_000404065.3 Pinus taeda
TGGGCATAGGGATATCTGTACGGCCTGATGTTTGGAGGAGCACTTCCTGGAATCAAATGAATAGCATGATCATGATCATGAATAGGTGGGAGACCTTCGGGAGTCTCAAATACCTTGGAACGATTTTTCAATACTTTTTGGGATCTAGAGAAATAGATGATTTCGATGTGGGGACCTTTAGCGAACATAATTGTGCAATTACACCTCGTTGTTCCTTATTTATAAGCTTTGTCATACCATTAGAGCATATTATCTTTCTTAGTTTCCCTGCAATACCCCTTAATTCAACTTCCTTTCCTTCCACACAAAATTTCATGAAAATTTCTTGAAAATTAAAAGCTATTGTACCCAAGGCCTATAGCCATCCAACTCCTAGTACAACATCAGCACCACCCATTGGAATGGAAAGCATTGGGCTATTCAATACATATTCTCCCATGGATATCCTAATATTATGGCACTTTCCAGAGTAATTTATGGTTCCTCCACTTGTAACCATCACTTGACACTCTGGTGCTGGATATAGGAAGCAATTCAATTCCTTTTCTATCTTACAATGAATAAAATTATGGGTGCTTCCTGAATCAAGCAACACTATTACCTTTTTCTTCTTGATATGTCCTTCTACCTTGATAGTTTGAGGGAGTGGTAATTACAACCAATGCATTACAAGATATGGTCGAATTCATTTCTTCTTTATCTAGGGTTTGTTCTTGGAGTATATCCTCTTCTTTTGACATTTCTTGTTTCTTTTCTTCCTCCTCTTCACAATCTAGGTAGAATAATTTCTTCTTAGCACACTTATGACCTTTACTGTATTTTCTATCACAACTGTAAAAAAGCCCTTTTGCTCTTTTTTCTTCCAATTGTTGTGGTGTCAATCTTGTAGGTTGTTGAAGGCTAGGGGAAACAACACTTCCATATTTATAGTTGTGAATGGTAGGCTTCCTAATTGCCATAATTTTGCTTTCCATTTTTCTTGCTAACATTAATGCCTTCTCCAATGAATTAGGTTCCCAAAGGCGAACCTCATGTTGGATATTATCCTTTAAAGTCCTTATGAACACATCAATCCTATGCTCCTCTGGAATATCTTTTACCCTTATGTTCAATTTTTGCAAGTCCTCAATGTGCTCCATCATTGAACCCTTTTGTTTGAGATTTATCAATTGGCTAAAAAGGTGTTGCTTTTTGTATCCTCATAATGTGCTATCGTTTATTCCGTAAAAATTGCCCAAGTGACAATTTGTTTATGAGAGCAAAGCCATCGATACCATACAAACTGATTTGGTTCCAAATATAAAGTTGCAATACGTACCTTTTATGTGTTTTGCATATTATGGAGATCGAAAAATTGCTCCATCTGTAGTATCCATGTTCTGGGATCCTTGCCATCAAACTTCCTCATATCAATTTTTGAAACATGGTGGGTCTTAAATCCAACATTAGAGTCTATGAAATCATGATTAACATTTCTTTTATTCTCATCATGAGTTTCCTTTACTACTCTTTCACCATTAGTGACCATTTGTTGTAGCAACTTATTCAAATTTATCTTCAATTCTTCCATCTTATCGTCCATGCCATTCATATTAGCATCCATGCCATTCATCTTAGCTTCCATGCCATCCATCTTAGATTTCATCTTAACTTTCATGCCATTCATATTAGCTTCCACGCCATTCATATTGGCTTCATTTACCTTTAATGAGAGTTAAATTTGTCGTACTTGGTCTAGTAATTTTGATATATCATGTTGCATTTCTTCCTCTTCTTCATGAGTCATGCTAGAGCTTTTAGGTTTCTTACTAGGTGTTTCTATTTTCTTTCTTCGGGTCATTAATTAATGCTAATAATTCTTCACTAATCCCTTTGAATTCCTTCAAACTAATTTTTCAAACCAATCTTATGCATAAATTTATAAAAAACTACACACTTTTTTTTTTCACTTTGTAAGAGCTCGATATTGAATCTATTGTATCTTTGTAACTGCGGATCTTGAATATCTAAAATATCATCCTGTAGTAGCCCTTTGAGGCCTCTTTTTAACTCTGTAAGTCTGATCAAGATTGGATCCTCCAAGGAAGAGTTATGCCAAATCTCCCACGGTGTTCTGATTATACACTAGTTGAGTAGAGTGATTTTGTACGACGTGCCATGTGTCACTATTTAGACCTTGGTATCTGAAACTGATACACAAAAAAATACAGATTGTCCTCTTTCTAAAACATCTTACGAAATTTCAATATGATTCTCAAAAAAAAAGTTATGACGATTTTTCCCAAGTCACCTGTTTGGAATGTAATTCAGGAGTCTGAAAAAACCCTAACTTCCTCAGATCATATCTCCGCAAATATAGTGATAAAAGCTCTGAAATTCTGACCCAAACTTAAGAACAATTTTGGCTCAAATAGTTTTTTTTTAGCCTCTAAAACGTCGCAGAAAAAAGTTATATAGAAAATTTGTTGATGACCTGTTTAGAGCAGTGAAACCTTAGAATCCAAAGCTCTAATACGAAATGTTAGGAAACCAGCTCACAAAAAGATGGAAAAGCTAGTTCAATGCCTTAGAATTCAGCCTCTTCGAGGGGGAAACCTCATTTACATTATACAAATGAAAAATTCTTGGATGATACAAATGACTAAACCTCCCTTCTATATATAGGAGTCTAAGGGGTCACAATATAATCAAGCCGACATAACAATAATAACATAAGGGCACAAAAATAACAATAGTGGGTTTCTATGGGGCATACTAATAACAATATGGGGACAATAAGGGAACAATAATAACAATAATGGATACAATGACAATAGTAATGGGGGAATCACTAGTATTATAGGGGCCTAATAGATGAGCTAAAGAACAAGATCATACAAGAGAGAAGGAGTTACTTCCCTAATGATCCAAATCATCATGTTTACATCAATACAAAAATGGTGATTGTGTCAAACACTAAGACCAATCGTAGAGTAGTTGCCTCAGCAAATGCATATTTTGCAATAGCAACATAAAAAAATACAAATTTCCAGATGAAAAATAATGAACAATTACAGAAGGAGTTGGTTAGTGTAAAGCAGCATATTGATAATCTCCTTTTCAAAAATAAAAGTTATGTCTTCCACCAACGCTAATAGAGAGGGATTATAGGTAGCCATACTTAAAGAACTCAAACCACTAGAAGACATAATGAAGCAAGTGTATGAGGAAATGATCACTTTGAATAAGGAGTTTACACCCTTGTATGAGGTAAAAACAGGATCATAGGAGAATTTGAAAGTCTTGAAGACAACTTATGCAACTATAGATGCAATCTAGGAATGGGGCATCAAGTATTTGAATGTACTTATAATGTTGGTTAGAAAAGGAAGGCATGATGCTGAAATGGAAAAATCAGAGATAAGAATGTTTATACAGGTCTATGATCAGCTTAGTAATCATGTGACCAACACTATGTCATCATATGCGCGGTTGTATAATGGATTGGAGGCCTAGATGCAACTACACAAAATACCTTTTGTTGGTGCACTTGGGGAGATAAGAGGCAGGAATATTATCGGGCAAGAACTAGAGGAATTCTTGAACCGTATCAAACGGGAGGCCATGCAAGATGACTTAGAAGTGACAAAATACTTCGTTATGCAATATGTAGTTGAACCAGTTAAGTTACATATAAAGTTATTCATGTTGTGGAATAGTGTACAATCAAGCTCCAAAACTATTTATCTAGATGCTTTAGAGGGAAAGACCAGATATAATCCATATCTACCAAAAAAGGTTAGATATATAGTATCACAATATAGATATTAGTATCAACACATCACAATGGAGCTTCATGTCGCAGTTAATGAGTTGTCAATCCCACAAATGCGAACATTTTGTGTTTCGTTGTATTTTGTGGATTTTTTCCATAATTTTCGAAAATGTAATTTTGTAATTTCAAAAAATAATAAAAAATGTAAATTGTGTGTGGAAGTATAAGAGTCACATGAGGAATGTGAAGAGTCATTAGGAAGTGAAAATTTCATATGGGAGCGCAAGAGTCATGAGGGAGCTCAAGAGTCACATGGGAGGTGAAGAATCACCCAATTTGTTATAAATAGGCCCCCATGCCTCAAGTAAAGTACTTTTAACCTTGGCTTCTCAAGCTTAGCATGGGAGGGAGAGATCATTTTTTAGGAACAAGTGGTGGCTTCATGTTCCACTGTTGGGGCTAGTGATGCATCATTGTAATTGTGTATCTTGGCACTTTCACTTAATATTTTGAATCTCAACGCACTTTCATGCATGTATTTTGTATGTTGTAAGAAAATTCTTTCACATTCGTGATGTATGTTGATGTTCATTTGTACTAAGGAATATAAACTATTTTGTTGGATTTGGTATACATCTTAATTGAATGTGTGTCTTACTTTATTTTTTATCGTTGTTGATTTGTGAATTATTTTGCAGAATAATTAACAATCATTTCCCTGTATGTGTGTGTCTTTATTGGGATGGTAATATTACTTTTCTTCTAAGAGCTCACTCTTTACTTTCTAACCATGAAAGTTGTTTATACACAATGCAATTGTATGTTTCATAGAGCTAACTTACTTGTTTATCTCAAAATTTATGTGCATTTTCTCTTATGTTGATTGATTTTAGCCAACAGAAATATTTAAGATCATTATAATGGAAGATAGGTCAATTTCCCAGATGGGGCTCCTATCCCCAATGGTGTGAGGTTTGATTGGGACTTCATACTAGAGAGACCCCCCTTTGTTGTGTTGACGGTGTTGTACTCGTCAACATGTTAGGGGATCTCCCCAGTAAGAAGTCCCAACTAGACCTTAGACCGTTTGGAGTAGGAGTCCCAGAAGTGGGTAGTAAAGTAATTCCTTGACTGCAGTAGTGCGCAGAGGTAAGTATGATAACTTTGTCGGAAGCAAGTGTGTGACCTTGCAGAGACTCAAGTGAGATGCATTGGGTTCTAACACATAGAGGGGAAAAGGAAGTGTGTCCCTTGGAAGCTTGTAATAGTATGCAGCCTGAAAGGAACACATGAGTGGAATGACATAATAGGCTAGAAGAGGAATAGTTCACAATTCAAAGTGATGGTTAATACAACAACATTTTTTCAACAAGATTCATACAATTGCATACAAAATAGTTCATACACAAATGCATAAATTAAATAACATACATTACTAAAGTAACCAGAATAGTCGAACTACAATAATAACATATGCATCAAAAAGTATTGGCTCAGATAAAGTTCCATCCATACATAAACCATTGACATCCACTAGCCCCAATAGTGTAACATTACAATCAACACCTCTTGCTCCTCCAAAGAGGTGTACTCACTCTACGTTGTGGAGAAGCCAAGGTTCATCACAATACTCTCCAAGCATTCTCTAAGCAATGCCTAGCCAAAAGCTTGGCTCCCAAAAGCCCCTTCTACGAGTTATGAGGTTTTATTTATAACAAAGGGTGAGGTGACCCTTGACATTCCCCTTTGTGACTCTTTGACTACCCTCATCACTCTTCAACTTCTGTACAAATAACTCTTTACATTACATAGTGACTTTTCAAATTCCACTAATGACACTTGGAATTTCACTTACAACATATTTACAAATAATATACATTTTCCACATGTACCCATGTGAGATAAAATAGGCTAGAGACAACCTAAGAAGACGCAATACTATGACTCTGAAGATTGGGGCAAGACCAACTTGACAACCTCCACTTGATGATTTTTGGTCGCGTACTTATGCCAAGCTTGGTACTATGTTATGATGTACCTAAACTGCGTCATGGTTTCTTCCTGATAGGGGACTCTTTCCTCCATAGCTTCTGGGTATATGGTCTTGGAATATGTGTCTATCTCGTCCTGAAGTACGTGCAGCGTGGTGTAGACCATGACATGACCACTAGTGTGCTTCTGCATGTTTGGTGCGCTCAGCTCCAGGTACTTGTCGACCTCTAACCAGACTTGGTTCTTGTGCTTAGTTTTGGTGAGGGAACCTGCATATGTTCACTCTCTTACTCAATTGTTGTCTTTTCCAACTCACCAACCTATATGAGCATTGTTTTCTATGTCATTGTGCCTTGTCTTTGTTCTTATTTTTTTTTATGTTTCTTTTCCTATTCTTTCCTTCTTGACTCTCGTTCTTCCTTTGGTTCTTGTTCTGCTTGCTACAATCTCAGTTCTGCCACCTGCAAGCTCTAATCTTCTCTCTTTCTCTGCTCTATTGTATGTGTCCTCTACTTCATTTTTCCTTTTTCATCAAAGATGCCTACATGAATATTAAATCCACTTTCGCTCTATAGCTTTTTTCTCCCTTTATTATGTCAACAATTTCCTCTTTCTCTAATCTTGTACTGGATTGTTGCCTTCTGCCATTGCTATTGGTCTTGTTGCCATGTTAGTGTTGATTCCTTTTCTATAAACAGTTGGGCATATTCATTAGTTGGTAAGTAAATTGGCTCTTTCTCAATTGCTTCCCCAATACTTCTTTCAGGGGTCACTCTTTAAGCAGCTCTATTTAGTGCCATGGTACAATGACTACTAGAGAGAAGTGTTTCATGAGTGTGGTACCTGTGGGACAGAAAGGAAACTCATGGCAAGCAAACATTGGCTCTTACAAATCTAATTTCACGACATGATCAAGAAGAAACCAGGGCATCTGATGAGAGGAAATGCGTAGTTTTGAATGACAGGGATGATTGATTGACTATGGGAACTACACAATCTCAGCAATCAGTGTGGAAGCTTGATGATTGGAACTGCACAATGCACAGTTTAGTCTGGGTCAAGGCCTGGGAGAGATTGCGTATTGCGCAGTCTCAGTGACCAAGCTGGGAGACTAGGTCCTAGAACTGCGCAATGCACAGTTGGAGCCAACCCAGGACATGCTCTGTGCAATTACAAAATCCAAGGCATAAGCCTTGAGATCCTAGATTGTGCAGTGCATGCAGTGAGATGTGAGATCTCGGCAAGGGGGGTCCAAATTTGTCCATGGGGAGTGTGCAAAAAAGCAGATCTGCAGGATGATGTGAGGATGAGTGCTGAATTGGCTAAGTGTAGATGTATGCATGTAACATAAGTGCAGCAATGGATCAAACTAAAGGAACATGAAGAATGTGAAGGGAGTCCCCGCAATGGTGGCCTTTGGTGCAAAATAGGAAACTCACTCGACACTTGATAAAGACAATTTACAACTTGAAACAATGCTAAAACAAGTTTTAAGGCCATTGATCTTTCAACAAAATGAATGAAACAACACTCTGACAAACTAAACAGACAAAAGCGATAGAAAAAGAAGCAAAAGGTGATAAAAGCAAAACTCGCCCCGAAACGCGATGACAATGCTCTGAAGGCTCCTTGATCTCCCAAGGAAGCTAGAGCTTGATGATCGAATGTATAAGTGAGCCCTAGAGGCACCCATTACATAGATTTGAGAAAAATGGAGATCATGACACTTACGCTTGAGATCAAGGACAACAATGACATTTGGAAGAAACTTCTAAAGATGGCAATGTGTCACCTTTAGGAAACTAATAATAGATCCTTACTTCCTAGGGATGATTTTCCTCTTAGATTCTTGCTTTTTGGGAAAACTTTCATGCACTCCCTGGAAATATTGTGCAATTCTAGGAAGGATCAAGTAACTCTCTGGTTCATGCACCGAGCAGTTTCTGAGCATAGTAGGTTCTGCACAATTTCTGGGTTGAGTGGCTCTGGGCTGCCTCTCAGGTTCTACGCAATTTCCCACCTAAAGGCAGGATGTCAATTGGATCTTCACAATTTTGGAGTTGAAGGCTCACATGCTACCTCTCATGCTTTGCATAGTTCCCCAACTGAAGATAAGCTGCCAGCTCGGTCTGCGCAATTCTGGAGTTGAAGCTCACTATTCGATTACACAGATCATCAAGGCAGTGTTATAACCGATTTGCAACCAAGTCATGGGGTCATCTTGTGGTTAGACAACAAATCAAGTAAGCAAACACAAGTTGTAAAGTCAAGTATAAAACTTAACGAAATCACAAGTACCTGGGATGTGCGAGAAAAGTTGCTGGGATTTTAGTAGGGAGGCTCCAAAACAAAGCTTAGGAAAAACTTTGGAGGGTGGTTGTAGCCACTACAACATTGGTGACACACTGGTAGAACTCCAACTCTATGTATGGACCTTGTCTCGTGTAAAGCAAGTCTAACTCTTAGGAAGTATTGTTCAATTCTTTGATCGTCATGGTTCCTTCACTAGCTTGAGTTAAAGATATAGTCCCTGCCATTCTCTTTATCATTCAGACCACATACCAAGCCAAGTAAACTAAGTTGTTTCAATTGGGGATGAGGGGTATATTGATGCATAATTAATATAGACTAGCATAGTTTTAGTTTCATCTCTGGTGTTGCTCCGCTGTCAGCAGGCCTGGAAAGTACCTCGATGAAGTCACTTCAGGAACACAAGCATCGCTCCACTGCCAGCAAGCTTGAATAGTACCTCGACGGAGTTACTTGCTTCACCTCCCTATGCAGGAAGCCTTTCTCTTCTTTAACCTTTATTTTAGTTTTTTCATTTTTCAAAGAACTATGCATAGACACTTATTTATTTTCATGAGGCGAAAGAGGGATCCCAACTTATTGAGAGCAGAAGAGGTTTTCCTTGCAGAAAATGATGTTATATATACCTATGAAATACTTGTTAAGGTTTTCCCCCTCACCTTACTCTACTTGACTGAGTTGACAAGGGTTAACCGAAAATAGAAAAACAATTAGAGTAGGCAGTACTAGTTAAAAGTGCAAGCGTTGTGACTTCACCAAGGCTCAATCTGAAAGGAATGTATTTTCCATCACAGTATCATTGACTGAAAGAACGCAAGATCTTCATAAGGAGATGGAATAGACAGATAACCAAATGTTGATAGACGTACAAGTCATATTGTATTTCACCTAGCTTGTCTCAAGAAGCCAAACATGATTTCCAGTGAAATCTAATCCTACAGGTGCATAAACAAAAAAACAAGCAAAGGAAATCAGTACCACGAAAACAAAAAAAGTAAGCAAAGAAAAGCATGAAAGAAAAAGAAAACATGAAAGCAAACACTACTCCTAATCCTAAGCTAAACTTTGCATGGGCCTACTCACGTGAAGTGGTATTCCAATGCATCCATCGATGCATTGTTTAGCCCATGCTAGTGAAGGCATGGTTGTCAAGAGATATATTTAGGCAAACCAACAAACAAGACAAATAGCAATGAAAACCAACATGCTCGAATTTTAAATGCATCCACAGAAAAGAAAAGAGTAAAAGTGCATGACAAACACTATGTAGACATGCCATGGTTTTGCATCACATTATGCGTAGACAACAAGCATGTACACTCTTTCGATCTTGACAAACAAGAAAACATGCAGAAAGAAGAAAAATTTTGTTTCACAACATGACTTGGTACGTATGACTCCTCCAATGCATGAGCGATGGGATCATGAGATTCTGGTGGAGGATGTGAAATCTGTAGATCAAGTTGATTTTCAATGTGCACGAGAGAGTGATGAGGAGCCTGGGGTGATTCAACAGTTTTTTATCTGAAGTGGAACTGACCTCAGGACTGCGAGAACCTGACATAACCATCACCTTGGACTGAAGTTCCTTAATAGCTTGAGGGGTTTCCACTTCATCAATAGATGTATCATCAAAGACCGATGGATTAGAAAAATCAATAGTACATGAATCAGCATCATGATCAAATGAATGAGTAAAGAGACCACGACAGCCACAATCAGAAAATTGGAGATGTGCATCGGCATCCTCATGATCTGACGAATCATATAGAGGGGTTGATGAGAAACAAAATTTTTCACCCTCTAAATTTCCAAAAAGTAAAGATGATAGATTGGGTGAATTCTAAAAGAAATATTTGTCCTCACCGCAATCAAATGACGAACTGACATCCTGAGTGTCTTGTGAATGATCAGAAGTAGAAACATATGGGAATGAATTTTCACAAGGAAAATTAGAAATAGCAAGATCATAGAATATGTCAGGATAGGGCGGATGAGGTGTAGACAAAAGGAGGCCATCCTTCACCATAGGTTCTGTTAACCTCCTGCTCATAGCAGGTATTCACCTTTCGTGATCGACATATGTACAGGCCAAATATGTCATGCTTTGCTTACAGCAATGTTCCATATTTGAAATTTGCTACTATGGCAAATATGGGCACACCCCCCAGTTATGCCTTCATTTGAAATGTCTGTTGATAATATTTCTGAGCTAGGAATGCATCATATTGAAGAGTCTGAGGACCAGTCTTCTCCTTTTGTCAAACCTTTAATGGAGCATGATGAATGTTCGTTTGGTTCAACCGCAAATGAAATCTTTTCTGCCCAAACCATCAGAAGCTCAGGCAGAGTACGAAGTTTACTCCTTGATGAGTGCACACTGAATAGTTCTGTTTTCATTGCTGAATTGTCAACATCCTTGCAGCAAGAGGGAAAGATTACTGGGATATCATGTACAAATGAAGATAGTTGCTATACTAACATGAATTCAAAGAACACAACTGGAGACCTGGCATCTAATGCAAAGGATTTATAATGTGCAGCAAACCTATCTGAAACAGCTCTTGTACCCTCTCATAGGATGCGTTATGAGAGTGGGTGAACCCAGTTCTTTCAAGTAACTTTAGGAAGCTCTCACGGGTGAATCAAATGGGATCTCTGTGAATTTATTTACGTTTACAAAAGCACATTTGCAGAAGACATTCAGCACTCTTAGACCAATGAAGAGATTTTTGGTGTTTTGTCCTTTGTCTTTTGGACTTTGACCCTGGTCCCTCTATTTAAATATGTGTTTATAGTGCTGAGAGCTGATGACAATGGGGAAGGTGGTACATTTGCATTATATTATGCAGGCATGCCAATATTAGTCTGTTGCCAAACCGTCAGCTTGTTGATGAGGAAGTCTCCACTTACAAATTGGAATATTCCCCTGAGACAAAGAGTGGGTCAAGGGTTAAAAAGATTCTTGAGAATCACAAGAATTTGCATACTTGCTAATCGTGGTTCTACTTGGCACCTGTATGGTTATTGGAGATGGGATACTTACCCCGGCCATTTCTGCAGTATCTGGGCTCGAACTTTCCATGACAAGGGAACACTGTGAATATGCAGTTGTTCCTATCACATGCTTCATATTGGTTTGTCTGTTTGCCTTGCAACACTACGGTACACACAGGGTGGGTTCAATATTTGCACCTATTATTGTGGCTTGGCTTCTGTGCATTAGTGCACTTGGTCTCTACAACATCATCCACTGGAACCCACATGTTTATCGAGCCCTCTCGCCATATTATATGTACAAATTTTTAAGGAAGACAAGAAAGGCAGGTTGGATGTCCTTGGGTGGCATTCTGTTGTGCATCACAGGTTCAGAGGCAATGTTTGCTGATCTTGGACACTTCTCCCATGTCTATCAAGATTGCTTTCACTTCTATAGTTTATCCTGCTTTGATTTTAGCTTATATGGGTCAAGCTGCTTATCTCTCAAAACATCATCATAGGGCAATAGCTATGATATTGGTTTCTATGTATCTGTTCCAGAGGCTGTACGGTGGCCAGTACTAGGAGTTGCGATACTTGCAGCAGTAGTAGAGCAGAGAAAGCAGTTCATTATCCAGCAAGCACAGATTCATCCAATCCTATCTTCTACAATTAGCTATTGGAATGATCCTAGCAAGGCTATGAATGACTCAGTGGGTTTGCCTTCAACAGTGGATGGCCTGTTATCTGATGATATTTCCGCTTTCTGGAAACAGTCCGCCATCCTCAAGGACTGGTAAGTTCTAGGGAATAAAATCTTTTGAAAGGCCAATATGATCCCATAAAAATACCAAAATCAAATGAATTGGGTTTGGATTATTCAGTTCAAGATACTGCAGCCAATCATAGCCAATTTATTCTAGTTTTGGATATTCTATCTTCAGACTACCACCCGCCTACGCCTAAAAGACTATTTCCTTTGTCTTCAAGGGAGAATACACCTGTTGTTTCAAATGCACAGCTTGTACAAAGATCAACAAGACCTACTAATTTAGGATCAAACTCACCGCTTCATCCCTCTTTAATGGATTTTACAGTTTCTGAGCCAGAGTTTTTAAAAGATTCGACAGAATATCAGAAGTTAGAGGGTTGTCAGTTACCAACTCTCTATTTCAATAAAACTGCAGCAGTTGAATGTTCTCAAAGTTCTGCTGCGACTGATGATGGTTCCCTTTCAGAAAGCACAATAATAACAAATGGTGAATCTGTCTTTTCTGAGACTGCTGTTGCAGACTCTAGGAAGGATTGTGACAAACTTGTTCAAACCATGCACAATATCAGTGACATTACTTGCCAGTCATTGTTCAGACAATCTAAGGGATCCTGATATTCAAGCTCTTCAATCTGTAATCTGCAATCTATCAGAGTATCTGGTAAAAAAGATGGAGTTTCCTATATCAAATGTTGGAGATGCATCAAAGCCTGAGATGTCCTCTATTTTCTAGCAATTTAAGGAGCACTCAAAAGCAGGCAAATCGACACAAGGTATGATGGGGTTTGAACAAGTGTACAGCTCTTGGGAAGATAAATTTAGCACAATCATTTGCGTTCAAGCAATAGGTTGTGTTCTAATATTATACCAGGGTTCGATTTAATCCAGTCTTAGAGATATAATTTCCGGTTGTTGGAGAGAAAATGAAGCCTTTGAATTCAGGCAACAAGGGGTCCCGACCATGGTGCGAGGTTCTACGGCAAAGAGGAAATGAGGTATACATCGAAGTCTCAAGGGGTAATCTCGGCCCTTCTCTGACGCGTTACAACCTACAGAAAGCTCATGAACTTTATGAAAAAGCTCTCCGTGTGAGTCGAACATCGGACAAGGAAGCTTCTTGTTATAAAAACCTCGACGCCTTAAAATGGGTGTGGGCAAAGAGCGAATGGGCAATCTATCAACAAGAATTAACTGCACAAAAAGGCAATGGAGGAGCGGCTGCTACAAAGTTCCGGATGGCGAAATGCGTAGAGTTTTATTTCAAGGCTTTACATTATGGAAGCCTGGCAATGAAACAAGGGCAATGGATAACTCAGATTGAAGACACGCTTTCTAAGATTGTTGAGTGGTCCTCTGATCACCTTTATACTCACCTCTCCAATTTCGAACCAGTCATGAGAGTTCTCTGCGAGACTGTGGCATGCTCTGAAGCGGAGTGGCCGGGAAGGAGAAGAATGGCTGTGCTGCTGTATAAAATCCATGCGGACTTCATATTGGGGCGGGGAATCCAATACCTGATGAGTACAGAATTGTCGGGAGGCAGCTCTGAGCGAGAAGGATACAAGAAATGTCTGAACGCAACACGGGACTGTTATGGGCCTCTTGAACGGGCTGAAAGCATTTTGCATGCCGGGCCTCCCATGGGCTACCAGGAACTTGTGAATCAAGTAAGAGATTTAAAGAAGGAAGTTCTCAATTACCAAACACTGTGTGAGGCAATCCAGTCGAGGATACAAGGAGAAGTACTATTAGAGAAGGCTATGCATGGAGATATGGAAATAATTTGGGAAGCGATTGACTATTTCAAGCATTCTCTTCGTGTTACCGAAGAAAAGCAATTGGAGAACGAGGCTATCGCATTGAGTAGAATAGGCAAATCTTATTCCTGCGTTCTGAAAATGGAGAAGCAAGCCCATAGCTACCACTTGCAGAGCATCAGGATTGCTCTCACCATAATGTCTGGACGGATAGCGAATGCTGACTGGTATATATTTTCTTCTCAAGCTGTGAGAAAACACGGCATGGAGCATTCACCTATTATACCCACTTGTTTGAATTTTGAAGATATCTCAACTCTCTCTTTTCAAAAAGACACATCTGCGATGGCCAAGGACCTCCACTCAAATTTCAGGGCGCTCAGAAAATTACCACAAACATCAGGCGCAATTTAACAGAGGATCATCCTAATCCATCAGGGCCAGGGACAGTTACTCAGAAAATTGGTACAAACATCAGACACGATATATCAGAGGAAGATATCAGACACGATATATCAGACACGATATATCTTGTGGTTTCAGTTTCTGTTCCGGGAAGATATCCAATACCAGAGGCGTGGAATAAAGCGGAGAACAGGATAGCCAGCCACCGCCTCAATCCAAAAAGACAAAAATCATTTATGGAACCGCCTAAAGGATTCCTGGGCAGTTATTACCCAGTTATGACCAAATAGCCAGCGCATCACAAGAAATTACCCATAAACTCAATTCTGATGCTGCTGCCTCCAGCGCAGCTTAAATAGATATTTTTTGCATTTACTTCAGCAGAGATTAGGGTAGAAGCTGTGATTCCATCAGATCGATCTGAGATCTGCTTGTAATAGATTTTTGCCTATTTAAACAAGGTTGTTCGTTGTTCAAACGGTGAGATGTTTTGATCGTTAACCTCATTTGAGGTTTGCTGTGTACGCTCCAAGAAATTCAATGAACAGAACTTGCTGGAACTTATGTGTTTGAACTGTCTGTTGTGGACTTGATGGCCGAAGAGCTAATTACAGGATTTCCGTGCTTTCTTCATGGCTCAATAAGTCTTTCTTGCCTCTGTTTTCAGTTTTAATGTGTTTATATCGCCTTTGTATCATGATCTAAATAACAGAAAAGAAGACTAGCTCAGAATTAGCTTAACAGCACTTTGTGCTCAATTCCTGTTATTTCTCTATGTTTATCTTCTAAACTAGCCTATAATATGAATTCCTCTTAGGCTCATATTTGCACTAGTTTCCTCCGTAAATGAATATTGTTGTAGGAATTTCTTAATTGCTCCTGTAAGATATTCACTCACGTTCCCTCTGTTAGCACGAATGAAAATTACTTAGCTGTCTTTCATTCCCTGACCTCCATTCGTCTCATTTCAAGCTTCAATATTGGTCCATGTGTAGCTATCCTGCTCTGTATTCCTCTTCCGTCAAAGAAAACACATCCTTCAGTCCACATCCTTGACTCCATGCCCAATGTTCTAAACCTCTTGCGCTTTGCATGCCAAATACTCCCTGAATTGATCATTCATCCCGCCAAACTTAAACAAAAAACCTTGTACTCAATAGCTAGCCTAAGATCATTAAAATCCCAAAGAGAGAACCCTCTCTAACTGCTGGTAGGCTAGGACCGGTAGTCCAAAGCTTGGTCTGTGGTTACCTCGGCCGTATCCCTGAAGGAGCCAAGGGACAACCTGAGTGTTAACAGGTTCTTCTTCATATTCCCACACATACTCATCATAAATGACAGTGCAGGTTGGTTGCTCAACACCAACTTCGTCAACAACTTGATCCTAATGAACATCATATGTGGATTCCGGAACGAATGAACACAACACAGTGAAATCTGAATGACATAGGAACCAAAAGACGGAGGTTGAGAGAACAAGATCACGTGACAACCATCAGGGTTGCATTCCTAATCTACATAGATATTGATAGTAGGTGCGGTGGGAGGAGGTGACAGTTCAACAAATTGGCTCACAACTTCTCCCACCTCGTCCTACGGAGCTAGAGTTGTTTTATGAGAAGAGGACAGAGGGTCACTTCTGATTGAAACCTTGTCCGTCTTAGATTTGGAAGCTCTAACACCAAGGTATGTTGGGAGGGGTTCGAATGATTTCAACTCATGTGTATTTTCAAATACATGAAGAAGATATTGAAATATTTCTTTGATAAATTTCCAATTAATTTCATCTTCAGGGATTTGAAAAGAAAGATTACAGAAGCAATCCCAGAATTGTGCAATAGATTCATCAAGAGCTTTCCGTAATTCCAGAATTTTTGTATTGAGTGCTTTACGGTCATAATGGAAGAAAGCACTGCCAAACTCTCCGATCATATGATTAAAATAATGAATAGAGGTTGCGGGCAATGTGCGACACCATTGCTCAACATTCCCTTCAAACGTGTAAGCGAACAACCCATAGGCAACGTCATCTAAGGGGACTTCATTCCTTTCATAAAATCCTAAGAAGGCAACTCCATGTTTGAGCAGGGCTATTCTGCCTTTACCATTGTACTTTAGTTGTGACAAGTCATCGATGACATCCTTCAATGCCTCAAAATCATGTGCATGAGAAAAACATGCCAGAGTTGAGATTGCAATGTAAGTCATGAATGATGTGCAGAGATGCAAAACAAACTTTAAGGTCTCAACTTGACATATGGCCCTCCTTCTAGCGCCATAAATGTTGACGGTGTTGGACATGTCAAAATGTCAGGGGATCTCCCTGGTAAGAAGTCCCAATAGTGGGTAGTGAAGTAGTGGCTTGGACGCAGTAGCGCTTAGAGGTAAGTATGATAACATTGTCAAAAGCAAGTGTGTGACCTTGCAATGAGTCAAGTGAAATGCATGAGGGTTCTAACACATGGAGGTGGAAAGGAAGTGTGTCCCTTAGAAGCATGTAATAGTACACAATCTAAAAGGAACACACGAGCGGAATGAAATCACAGGCTGGAAGCGGAATAGTCCACAATCCAAAGTGACAGATTAATACAACAACATGTCTTCAACAAGGTTCATACAATTGCATAAAAAATATTTCATACACAAATGCATAAGATAAATAACATACATTGCTAAAGTAACCATAATAGTCAAACTACAATAACAACATATGCATGAAAATGTGTTGGCTCAGTTATATTATTAAGTGAAACTTCCATCCATACATACACCATTGAAAGCCACTAACCCCAATTGTGGAACATTACAGTCAACACTTCTTGATCCTCCAAAGGGATATACTTGCTCTATGTTGTGGAGGAGTCAAGGTTTTTCACAATACTCTTCAAGCCTTCTCTAAGCAATGCATATCCAAAAGCTTGGCTCCCAAAATCCCCTTCTATGAGTTATGAAGTTCTATTTATAATAAAGGGTGAGGTGACCCTTGACATTCCCCTTTGTGAATTTTCGACTACCCTCATCACTCTTCAACTTCTTTATAAATAACTCTTTACATTACATAGTGACTATTCACGTTCCACTAATGACACTTAGAATTTCACTTACAACATATTTACAAATAATATACATTTTCCACATGTACCCCTGTGAGACAAAATAGGCTAGAGACACCCTAACAAGACACAACACTATGGCTCTGAACTTTCGGTCAAGAGAAACTCAGCAACCTCCACTTGATGATTCTTGGTCACATATTGATTTCCAAGCTTGGTACTATTCTATGATGTCCCCAAACTGCTTGGTGGCGTCTTACTAATGGTGGAATCTTACCTCCATAGATTTTGGGTATATGGTCTTGGAATCTATGTATGTCTCATCCTGAAGCATGTGCAACGTGTTGTAGACCATGACAGGACCATCAGTGTGGTTCTACATGTTTGGTGCGCTCAAATCCAATTCATCTTTGGTGGCCTCTTGCCTTAGCTGCCCCATGTACCTGTCAGTCTCTAACTAGACTTAGTTATTGTGCTTAACTTTGGTGTGGGAACCTGCATATGTTCACTCTATTCCTCAACTGCTGGATTTTCCAGCTTATCAACCTATATGGGCATTGTTTGTTATGTCATTGCGCCTTACCTTTATTCTTCTTCATGTTTTTTCTTCTTTTCATGTTCTTTCCTTCTCGGCTCTTGTTCTTCCTTTGATTCTTGTTCTTCTTGTTACGATCCCAGTTCTACTACCTGCAATATTTGCTCTTCTCTCTTCCTTTTCTCTGTTGTCTGTGTCCTCTGCTTCCTTTCTCTTTTGCCATCAAAGCTGCCTGCATGAAGATTGAATCTGCTTTCGCTCTACAGCTTTTTTCTCCCTTTATTATGTCAACAATTTCTTCTTTCCTTGATCTTGTATTGGATTTTTGCCTTCTACCACTACTGTTGGTATTGTTTCCATGTTAGTGTTGATTCCTTTTCTGTAAATAGTTGGGCATCTGCATATATTGGAAAATAAATTGGCACTTGCTCAATTGCTTCCCCAGTACTACTTTTAGTGGTCACTCTTAAAGCAACTCTCTTTAGTGCCATGGTACAGTGACTGCTAGAGAGAAGTGCTTCATGATTGTGGTACCAGTGGGATAGAAAGTACACTCATGGCAAGCAAACATTAGCTCTTACAAATCTAACTTCACAACATGATCAAGAAGAAACCAGGGCATCTAATGAGAGGAAATGTGCAGTTTTGACTGACAGGGGTGACTGACTAAATGTAGGAATTACGCACTGTGCAGTTCCAATAGCCAGTGTGGAAGCTTGATGGCTGGAATTGCGCAATGCGTAGTTCAGTTTGGGTCAGGGCCTAGGAGAGACTGCAGATTTTTCAGTCTTAGTGACCAAGCTGGGAGTCTAGATCTTGGAACTGCGTAGTGTGTAGTTGGAGCTAGCCAACGATAGGCTCTGTGCAATTCCAGAAGCCAAGGCAGAGGCTCTGAGCTCCCAAATTGCGCAATGCATGTAGTGAGATGTGAGATTCGGGCAGGGGGAGCCCAAATTTTTCCATGGGGAGTGTGCCAACAAGAAAATATGAAGGATGATGTGAGGATGAGTGTAGATCTAACTAAATGTAGATGTATGCATGTAACACAAGTGTAGAAATGGATCAAACTGAAGGAACATGAAGCATGTGAAGGGAGTCACCGCAACGACAATCGTTGGTGAAAAACAGGAAAACTCATTCGACACTTGAGAAAGGAAATATATAACTTGAAACAACACTAAATCAATTTAAAACGCCAGTGGTCGTTCAACAAAATGAGTGAAATAAGACTCTCACAAGCTAAACAAACAAAAGCAATAGAAAAGGCAGCAAAAGGCGATAAAAGAAAAACTTGCCCCAAAAAAGCGATGACAATGCTCTAAAGGCTCCTTTCTCTCCTAAGGAAGCTAGAGCTTGATGATAGAATGTATAAGTGAGATCTAGATCCATCCATTACATATATTTGAGAAAATGGAGTTCGTGATTGCGTATGCTTGAGATCAAGGACAACAACGACACTTCACAGGAACTTCTAAAGATGGAAATGTGCCACCTTCATGAAAATAATAATAGATCCCTACTTCCTAGGGATGGTTTTCCTCTTGGCTTCTTGCTTTTCAAGAAAACTGTCATGCACTTCCTGGAAATATTGCATAGTTATGGGAAGGACCAGGCAACTCTTTAGTTCATGCACTGAGCAGTTTCTGAGCATAGTAGGTTCTGCGCAATTTATGGGCTGAGTGGCTCTGGGCTGCCTCTCAGTTTCTATGTAATTTCCCAAGTGAAGGCAGGATGTTAGGTAGCTCTACGTAATTCTAGATTTGAAGGCTCACTTTCTACCTCTCATGCTCTACACAATTTCCCAACTGAAGACAAGCTTCCAGCTAGCCCTACGCAATTCTAGAGCTGAAGCTCACTATTGGGTTGCATTTTGCATTTCGTGAGAGCAAGGTTGGTTTCCCTCAAGTATTACGCATATCATCAAGACAATGCTAGAACCGGTTTGTAACCAAGTCAAGGGGTCATCTTGTGATTAGATGGAAAAGAAAGTAGGAAAACACAAGTTGTAAAGTGAAAACTAAAACTCAATTAAATCACAAGTACGTGGGCAATGTGAGATAAGTTGTTAGGATTTTAGTAGGGGGCTCCAAAACGAAGCTTAGGAAATATTTTGGAGGGTGGTTGTAGCCGCTACAACATGTTGGCAGATTTCCAATGTCATCAACACCCTAAAACAAGAATATCACACTTGAAGCCACTACTAAACTCTTCTTTAATAATATTTGGTTCATTTTGGGCTACCTTGAACCATTATTTCATATATGGATAGTAGGCTCCTCAACACCTTATGGTCTATCCTAGGGTGTCTCATGGATACCAAGTTTACCAAATTGATTACCTTTCATCCCCAATCAGATGGATAAATGTAAGTGGTCAATAAGATGATTGTGCATATCTTATGTATGTACAACTCTAAGAACCCACATACATGGGAATAAATCCTTCCATATGTTCAACACAACTATAACAAAGCCCTCTAAAACTCTATTGGCCACAGTCCTTATCAGGTGTGCTTGGGGTTCTAACCTATGACCCCAATTAATGTAGCTATGCCCATTGCATATACAACAAAAGAGTCCTCCCATGCGAAAGTTGAGGCAAACAAGCAAACCAAATTTGTTGAGCAACTACAACATCTCCAACAACAGGTCCATGATATCATATAAAAAGGCAATGCCAAGTACAAGTAGCTACATGAACAACAAGGTTCCACATAAGTTTTATGGTGGTGATAAGGTATTGTTGTGTTTACATAAAGTATGTCTCATAGGCCCCAATTGGAAGTTTATACCACTATGATATGGGCCTTACACAACCACAAAGGCATTGGGTGCCAACACTTTTGAATTAAGCATTTTTCCCTTTCCTTGGTTTGCACCTAGTGTTTACTGTGGAGTTTCTTTAACCATATTTTCCACCTTTGTTTGACACCTTCGAGGTAGTTGATAAATTGGCC
Source organism: Pinus taeda (assembly GCA_000404065.3). Taxonomy (NCBI): domain Eukaryota; kingdom Viridiplantae; phylum Streptophyta; class Pinopsida; order Pinales; family Pinaceae; genus Pinus; species Pinus taeda. The sequence goes on from APFE031261904.1 coordinate 20,514, forward strand.
CCCATAGAACTTAGTCTTGACTACATTGAAACAACTACAATGGATTAGATCATAGACACCAAGACAAAGGTTACCCGCTAGCAACCCATACAACTTTAATGGGTTGTGAAAGCAAGGAATCTTCCTCACCAAGGGAAGTGGCTCACTAGGATCCAAATTCAATAGAAGTTTCCCCATCTGATGGGGGAACTCAACACAATGGATATCATTATTCATAAAGGGGTAGGAATGATCTAGGTGGATACCAGTGGCCATCCACCTACTCCACTGGCTCAAAGCACAATTATCCATTTTGGTAGAGTTTTTACAGTTTTTCGAGTCCTGAAATTATATGGCCATTTATAGGCCCTAAATGGAATTTTGTTGATGTGGCAGGGGTCAAGGTGATAGCCATGGGCTTTTGTTTGGGCCCAAATCAGAATGTGTATTTCTCATCTGGACCTTTCCAGTAGGTTGTTGAGTGTTCCAAACAAAGATCATATGCAAAAGTTATGACCCTGGAAATTCGACGTACCAACTAACCTCAACTTGGGCTTGCAAATATTTAGGCATTTCATCTTATAGGGTTATGTTTTTGTACCTCTAGGGTTCTTTCTTTATGTTAAATGGTCATTCTCTCAACCTCTTGTAATATATTTTTCAAATTTTCATAGTAGCCATCTCTTTCTGTTCAGTGATAATTACCATTATTCTAGCCAATATATGTTCTATAGAATGTTGCATTTCATTTATTAATATAAGTTAGGTTTTCACCACATTATTATAATACATGTTATATTTCTTAGTGTGTGTTCAATTTATTTTCCGCCATTTCATTTCATTCCTTGTATGACATGTATTTGTGGTATCATAGTAATATGCTCCTCGTTGTTTCTCAATGCATGTCCTCATTGAGGTCAAGGTACAAAGAGTTGGGTCTCAAGTTAGTTTCACTTGGGAACAACTGCTCTCAAAAACCCAACAGGCATCCCATAGTGGAAGAAAAGTGAGATGATGGAGCAAGAGATCATATCAAGATGTTGCTCAAGGAAGCACTTGCGTGATAGATGAATGGAATGATGGATAATTTCACTTAAATCTTTCAATGACTACCAATAGCGGTCGAAGCACCTTCAATAAACAACAATTTTGGATGCACAACACCCTTCAAGGTAAATTTTAACTTTGATATCCTCTTATTTGAAGGCGAAATATATGCAGATACCTTAGACAAATGATTAAATCTACTAGAGGCTTATTACTCTGTCCAAAAAATTTATGACAATGAGAAGATCACCTTTATGCCTCTAAAAGTCATTCCCCATGTCAAACATTAGTGGGAAAGTTGTTGGGAGAGACAGGGAATATGAGTATGAAATGTTCAATGTAGGACCAACTTGGGACACATTTTTTGATTCCCTTAAGGAAGAATTCTACCCTTTAATGAACTATGAGTACCAATAAACAAGATGGACAACTCTGTGATAGGAAAGATACCATACAGTGTTAGAGTACATAAAAAATTTCCATACCTTGTGCTCAAATATAGGTATCAAAGACTTCTAGTGACACTTCGTCTTAAAGTATCGTATTATCCTACATGGGTACATCCAAACAAAGATGAATTCCTTGGACATATCTTCAATTGGAGAAACTTACTGATATGTTGTCAAAATTGAGCAGAAATTGAAACAATGGAATAAGCGGGACTTCGGGCCTACAAATTCTCCACAACAAAATATTGTAAATGGAATCCATGACTCAAAAAACAAGGGACAAATCAAGGAGGGTAAAAATCAAGATGAGCGGAACAATTTGCAAGCAAATAAGGGTGATGGGAAGTTGTGTGAGTTCAACAAAATCCACTGGCACAACATTGATGAATGTCTCTCGAAACAATCATTATTGTCGAGGTTGAAATAAAAGGAAATAGATTATGGGTCTGATTTTGATTTAGAATAGGATAAGGGAATCATATCATCGATGCAAATCCTAATTCTACCACCATGACCGAAAAGATACAACCACACGAGTCAGAGGAATGTGAATAGGAGGAGCGCCTCTTCTACTCATAGATGTGGGTGAAGGGGACTCCACTCCATTTCATCATTGATAGAAGGATCCAAAATAACATGATATCAAATAATGTCATCGATAGATTTAATTTTTTAACAGTGCCACACCCCCAACCATAGCTCATTGGTTGGTTGATACATGGATGAAAAATCTATGTCATCCAGAAGTGTCACCTGTCCTATGACATATGGCCCTTCAAAGATGAGATATTGTGTTGCCCCAATTAAATCCTTTGATGTTCTTTTAGGAAAACCTTATATGTGGAAACAACATGTTGTTTACAAGTATCTTCCACGTAATGTCATTTTTACTCTCGAAGGTCATCCATACAGGATAATAGAATTAGTCCCAACTACTGCAATTTCATTGATATTAGCAAATTAGTGCCAAAAGGTAATCTCTCAAGCTACAAATTTTCTTCTCTTCATATTTTAGGCAGAAGGTGATAAAAAGGTCACTACAACCACCAAAACCTCTACATGAGGCCTCTCTTCATAACAGAAGCAAGTGGACAAGATTGTAGAGACATACATAGATATCTTCACTCCACCTATGGGGTGCCTCTACAATGTCAGATCAAAACTAATTAACTTGATACTTTGTGCTCCTTGACCTAATGGTTGAATATATTGACACATTATAGACACTATGTCTTAAAGAATGAAAAATAAAACATTAGATTCATGTGCTCATCCAGAAGAGCCACATTCAACCAAGATCCTCACCTTGCAAGAGTCTAACGGTATCGATGTATAAGAAGGATGGAACATGGAGACTCTCTATTGATTATCAATCCCTAAACAAAATCATTGTCAAGAACAAATACATGATACCTAGTATTGACGATCTTATTGATCATCTTAAGGGTGCCAATTTATTTAGTAATATTGATCTAAATTTAGGCTACCACTATCTTCCAATCGAACAAATTGATCAATGGAAGACAACTTTCAAATCTAAAGAATGCTTTTTTGAGTGGTTGGCATTACCCTTTGGCTTGATATAATGCTTCAACAATGTTCATGAGGATGATGGATGATATCCTACAGCCATTCACAAACTCTTTTTTGTTTGTATACTTGTATGACATCCTAATATTTAGAAAAAATTGTACCTCAAGTCACCTTGTCCTGAAAACAAAGTCGTCTTGTCCTGAAAAGTTGACCACCCAAAATGTACACACCCTAGAAGAAGCTAAAATTTTGGGAGAATTGAAGAATTTGTGTGTCAAAATCCCTTTCCTTCAAGCCATCAAGGATGTTCCTAACTATAATAAATTCATTAAAGAGGAATCTCTTAGAAGGCCAAGCAGGAGGAAAAGAGATTCCCCTACTATTAATGTGATAGGGCGGTCCATTGATCTTATGTGTAATATCCCTTGTTGGCTTATGATGTAAATATGATATAATTATATGTATCTTGATATTACGTTGGTGAGTTAGATGCATATTGTCGACCTACATGCCTTTGTGGCCTGTGTTCCCATATAGATATGTTATATATTGTGGGGCTAGTGTGTCAAGGCATATGTGCATGTGTTGTTTAAGTGGTCGCAGGGCCAAGATTGTAATACAATGTAATTTGTAAATATTTTAATAATAATAAAAGAGACTGGTTACGAAGCCCACTCCATGGAAAAAAGTATGAGGGGAGGTGTAACTGCATGGTGTTAGGAAATAGAGTGTTTGGAAACAAATGTTGGTGAAAATGGCACTTGGGACCCACACGACTTTAGAAGTGCCACATGGCAAAGAAAGGCCATGTAGTGCAAAAAGTATTTATAAGCATGCTTGTAGAGGTGGTGTATTATTATCATGATGGCTATTATTATTATGGTGATTAGTCAAAGGAGGATTATGGTTCCCTTTGGTTCAAAGGAACTAGTTAGTGAGCCCTAGAAGGTGGCCACCATGGAGGGATTGGTAGGTCCTCAAGAAGGGTGTGCCACTTGGGTTCTGATGTTGGGTGTGGAGCTTAATTATCTTCTGTATTCAAAGGATTCAGCTAGATGTATACCCCAAGAAGACTATACACCCCTCCACACGGGGGGGTGCGGGGGGGACTTGTCCCCCACCCGAGGGTTTAGGGGGGCTAATCCCCCCCGGCTGGGGGGTCCGGGGGCTAGTAGTCCTCCGACAAGGGTTCGAGGGCAGCGCCCCCAAAGCTAAAAATAGATGTAAAATTTCCTTGTAAAAGTCTAGTAATTTCTAGTCAACCTGGGCCGTTCATTAGGCAGATGATCTGACGGTAAAAGTTATGTTTAGTTTAGGGTTTTTGCCCTCGAAGGAAACCCCTCACTATATATGAGGGAATTGTATTGTGTCTATGTATATATGTATTCTGAGTAAGGAGAAGAGAGGAGTTGGAGAGCGAAGAGGGAGTTATAGCGGATTTTTTGTAGGTTGTATCTCTTCAGTTTGCTAGATAATATAATAAAAGAAGGACTAGCTTTTCTCCATAGACGTAGCCCAAATTGGGTGAACCAGTTATGTCTGTGTCTCTCTTGTTTTATGTGTTTTTGGTGTTCATATTTCTGAAATATTTTATGTGTTCCATTGCTCTGTAATATATAATTTTCTAACAACTGGTATTAGATCCGAAGGTCTATTTGGCTAATAAACTCGTAGGAGAGAAGGGTTCCTAGTTCGAGTGGGAGCAATGGCAGAAGATGGTAGGTTTAGGGTCGAAAAATTTGACGGCCAAAACTACCAGTTGTGGAAGATGAAGATGGATGATTATCTGTATCAGAGATATCTGTACCTACCATTGAGCAGAAAGACAAAGAAGCCGATAAGTATGACAAACACAAAATGGGATATTCTCGACATAAAGGCACTTGGAACAATATAGTTGTGCCTAGCAGCATCGGTAGCATTTAATATTTCAAAGGAAACGACAACATAGGGTTTAATGTCAGCATTGGCCAAACTATATGAAAAACTCTCGACCTCAAATAAGGCATTTCTTACAAAGAATTTATTTAATATGAATATGTCAGAAGGTGGATCTGTTGCAAACCATTTAAATGATTTTAATACAGTTACAAGTCAGTTAAGTTCTGTAGGGGTAAATTTTTATGATGAAGTTAGGGCTTTGTTATTTCTGTGCTCATTGCCAGAAAGTTGGAATGGTTTAGTTATGGCCATTAGTAACTCTGTCTCTGGATCTAGTACTTTAAAGTTTGATGATGTTGTCGGTGCAATATTTAGCAAGGAAATGTGACGGAAAAGCTCCGGTGAGACATTAGGTAATGCTTTGACTGCAGAGACTAGGGGAAGAAAAATGGAAAGAGGAAAGAGCCCGAGATATCACAATAAGTCAAGAAAAGGCAGATCCAAGTCTAGATCGAGGATAGTGTGCTGGAAATGCGGGAAGAAAGGACACCTGAAGAAAGACTGCAAATCTCATAAAGGAAAAGAAGGATACGCACAGCAAGAAACTAATCATGAAGCAAATGTAATAGGTGATGTGTTGCAAGATGCTTTGATTCTTTCACTAGAAAATATTATTGATGCCTAGGTGGTAGATTCAGGGGCCTCATTCCATGCTACACCTGATAAGAAACATTTTCATGATTATGTTCAAGGATATTTTGGACAGGTTCGATTTAGTGATGATAAACCCTATAAAATCGTTGGAATGGGTACAGTTTTCATAAAATAGCATAATGGAAATCAATGGCTATTTAAGGAGGTAAGGCATTTTCCAGATCTGAAGAAAAATTTGATTTCAACAGGGCAGTTGGGAGGTGAAGGTTGCGTAATTACTTTCACAGATAAAACCTGGAAGGTCACTAAAGGATCCTTGGTAATAGCAAAAGGAGAAAAGGTTGGTACACTGTATTTATGCAATGGTATTTCTAATTTTGTTAATGCTTTAACCCCTACAGGAGAAGATATAGCATTGTGGCATCATAGGCTCGGGCACATGAGTGAGAAGGGGATGCAGATTCTTCACTCAAGAAATTTGTTACCAGGTGTGAAGCATGTTGATTTAAGATTCTGTGAAAATTGTGTTTATGGAAAACGGAAGAGAGTCATATTCCTTAGAGTTGGGAAAGAAAAGAAGAGTGAAAAATTAGAGCTTGTGCATATAGATGTATGGGGACCTGCTCAGGTATCATCTCTTGGTGGCTCTCGTTATTATGTTACCTTTATTGATGATGCAACCAAAAAAACCTAGATTTATTGTATTCGAAATAAATCTAATGTATTTGATACTTTCAAGAAA
>APFE031261904.1:40375-85196 GCA_000404065.3 Pinus taeda
TGTAGAATAATTTCTTCTCAGCACACTTATGACCTTTAGTGTATTTTCTATCACAACTGTAACAAAGCCATTTTTCTCTTTTTTCTTCCAATTGTTGTGGTGTCAACCTTATAGGTTGTGGAAGACTAGCGGCAACACCACTTCCGTCTTTATAGATGTGAGTGGTATGCTTGCTGGTTGCCATAATTTTGCTTTCCATTTTTCTTGCTAACCTGAATGCCTTCTCTAATGAAACAGGTTCCCAAAGGTGAACATCATGTTGGATATTATCCTTTAAATGCCCTTTGAACACATCAATCCTATGCTCCTCTAGAATATCTTTTACTCTTATGTTCAATTTTTGGAACTCCTCAATGTGCTCCATTATTGAACCCTTTTGTTTGAGACTTATCAATTGGCTAAAAAAGTGTTGCTTTGTGTATCCTCATAATGTGCTATCAATTATTCCGTAAAAAATTTCCAAGTGATAAATTGTTTACGAGAGAAAAGCCATCGATACCATACAAACTGATTGGTTCCAAATATAAATTTGCCACACATACCTTTTGTGTGTTTTGCACATTATTGAGATCGAAAAATTGCACCATCTGTAATATCCATGTTGCGGGATCTTTGCCATCAGACTTCCTCATATCAATTTTTGGAATATGGTGGGTCTTCGATCCAAAATTAGAGTCTATGGAATCATGATTAACATTTCTTTTGTTCTCATCATGAGTTTCCTTTACTACCCTTTCACCCTTAGTGACCCTTTCTTATAGCAACTTATTCATATTTATCTTCAATTCTTCCATGTCTGTCTTCAAATCTATCTTCAAATCATCCATCTTAGCTTCCACATCATTCAGCTTAGCTTCTACACCTTTCTTTAAACAATCCATCTTAGATTCTGTTCCTTTTTGTGCAAGTGACACTTGTTGCACTTGGTCTCGTAATTTTGATATATCATGTTGCATTTCTTCCTCTTCTTCATGAGTCATGCTAGAGATTTCAAGTCGCCTACTAGGTGTTTCCATTTTCTTTCTTCGGGGCATCAATTACTGATAATAATTCTTCGCTATGCCCTTTGAATTCCTTCAAAATAATTTTTCAAACCAAGCTTAAGCAAACATTTAAAAAAATATACACACCTTTTTTCACTTTGTAGGAGCTCGATATTGCCTCTGTTGTATCTCTGTAACTTCGAATCATCCAGTTCTAAAATTGCGACCTGCGGTAGCCCTGTGTGTTCTCTTTCCAATGCCACTAGTCTGACCCCAATTGGATTCTCCAATGAAGAGTTATGCCAAATCTCCCATAGTGACCTGATTATAGAATAATTCAGTAGAGCAAACTTGTACGACGTGCCACGTGTCCCTGTTTTGACCTTTGGCTCTAAACAATATATACAAGAAAGTACAGTCCATCCTCTTTCTGTACCTTCTTATGAAATTTCAATATGATGCTCAGAGAGAAAGTTATCACGATTTTCCCCAGGTCACCTGTTTTGAATGTAATTCAGGATTCTGCAAAAGGACCAACATTCTCAGTTCATATCCCCGACAATATAGTGCGAAAAGCTCTGAAATTCAAACGAAGATATTCAGTGCGATGTCTTCTCAAATGGGTTTTTCTTTTAGCATCTGAAGTGTCGCAAAAAAAAAGTTATAGCGAAAATGCCACGATGACCTGTTTGGAGCAACGAAGCCCTAGAATCCAAAGCTCTGATACCAAATGTTATGAAACCAGCGCAAGAAAAGATAGAAAAGATAGATCAACGCCTTAGAATTCAGCCTCTTCTAGGAGAAAACCTCCTTTGCATTACATAAATGAACAATTCTTGGATGATTCAAATGATAAAACCTCTTTCTATATATAGGAGTCTAAGGAGTCACAATATAACCTAGCCGACCTAACAATAATAATATAAAGCCACAAAAATAAAAATAGAGGGATTATATGGGGCACAGTAATAACAATATGGGGACAATAGGGGCACAACAATATTAATAAGGGGTATAACTACAATAGTAATGGGGTAATCACTAGTATTATAGGGACCCACCAATATAATTATGTCGAAAATGATGGAAAAAAGTGGCACTAGGGATTCCTCATAGGGGGATGATTCCACGACATGGGAAGAAAACAAAAAGAGGCATCATGTAGGAAAGATAGATGAATTAGATAGAGAGCTCTCGAGAGAAGAATCACACACTAGAGGACAACAAAAATGTGAAAAGAAGGTAGGAATAGGAGCACACGATGAAGAGAGCATAGAAAGGCACCAGAAGAAAGGTGTAGTGAAAGACTTAGAGAGAGGATGAGAGAGGATTTACTGGGGAAAAAGGCTTTAACAAGCACAAGGAATATTGTTGTGCAAGGTTGAGTGTTGAAGTTAAATAGGTGGTTGTGGAGGAGCTATAGGTGGGGCTAGTGCCATGGACTCCTGCATGTATCAGGTGGAGGCTCTGGGATCACATAAGAATGTACATATTGATTGGTGAATATCCTTGAGCACTTCCCTTCACAGGCTCTAAATTGGGATAGGGGGTGGTTGGTTGCACTGAGAGACAACAATGTCACCAACCTATGGTTCGGTAGAGAGTTGAGTCCAAATCTCAATTTCCAATCTTTTAAAATATGATATAAGTTGTTTATTAATATTCAAATGTATGTAGCCCATGGGGCTTTGGATTGACGGTGAATGGGTGCACTGTTAAGGCACTCCTTGTGATAGGTCGCTGGTTCAAATCCCCCGAGGGTGCTTACCTACCCAAAAAAAAAATATTCAAATGTATGTGTGTGTGCGCGCTTATTACTGTTAATGAAATTCATGTATTACCATGAGGAATGTATGCATGTTCTATGGTGATAAATGGATTGCTTGTATTATACGAATAATTAGTATTGTGCATGGCCCCCTGCCACTATGTTAACTCATGATTGTGGAGTCGTGGTTATTGTTATCGTTCTTTATTGCAGAGTGTGGCTATTCTTGTGCATGGAAACCATGTATTGGGAGTCCGCAAATCCTATTTATTAGTGCCTCAGAGTTGGGTCGAACACTGGGCATAGTGCCTTTTTACAATGTTGATCTTAGGACGGATAGTTTAAATGTGTGTGTGTGTGTGTGTGTGTGTGTGTGTATGTATCTTATATATAATATATATAATATATATAATATATATATATATATATATATATATATTATATATATATATGACACAACCATGTGGCCTATCTCTCTTGAGCTATATAAAATTTAGGCTCGGGAGAGATAGGTCGCATGGCTATGTCAAGAGAGTCGACATGTATTCATATATATAAATATGTGCTCAGGAGGGAGTCATAGAGGCTAAGTATCAAGGAACTCCCTACACACACACGCACACACACACACGCAAATGCACACACATAAACATGTTTACACAAAGTTCAGGAACATGTTTTAATTTGTCTAAGTGTTGGGAGGACCTTAACAAAGAGGGAATTCTTGTCTTATAATGGAGGGAATATCCATCCCACACCGGATGAGATGACTACTTTCCATAAGTGGAGTGACCCAAGGCTGCCAAGGGGCAAGATATGGGAGATCTCCTTGACAAATGACAACAAAAATTTCCATTAGAAAGGAATCCTGACAAATATTATATATATATATATTATATATATAAAATATATATAGATATATATATATATATATATATATCATTGTGGTGATCGAGGCACAATCAATGATTCAAACTAGATAACAAACCCCCTTCTCCGTTAGGGTTTCTTTCCAATGGAAATTTTTGTTGTCATTTTTGTGTGTGTGTGTGTCTAGGTTTTAACCCTGTACACAAATTACCTACAAATGAATTCTAAAAACAGAAAATAAACAATGATGAGAATATAAAACAAATACACAGATATTTTCCACTAGATCCCAAAACCAGGACTACTAGATTAATTTTTCATTATATTCCTTTCAATGTTACAATAGATGTATATATATACATGCTGAAGAATTCATAAACCCCAATCCATTAACCTTGGATTAGAACATAATTGTAGTTCCCTTGACCGATCTATAAAATACCATGGGAAAAAAACCATCATGCCCAAACCATGTGCAAAACCCATGCACAAAACCATAGGTAGGTATGCCCACCTAATACCCCCCTGCTACACTCAACACAATGAACAGGGGGGGCGATACCCCCCTACATGTACGACTAGTCGTGGAAAGAATATAGCACACACCCAAAAATACACACACACACATGTTTACGAAGAGTTCAGGAGAAAGTTGTAATTTGTGTAAGTGTTGACAGGGCCTTAACGGAGTGGGCATTCTTGTCTTATAATGAAAGGAATCTCCATCTCACTATGGAGGAGATGAGTGATTTCCATAAGTGGAGCGACCCAAGACTGATGAGGGGCGCGGGATGGGATCTCTCCTTGACGAATTATAGGAAAAAATTCCATTGGAAAGGAACCCTGACGAAGAAGGGGATTTTCTATCTAGTTTAATCATCGATTGTTCCTAAATCACCGCTATCATTGGATGGAGAGGGATAAAATATTTACAATGGAAATTAATAATTGCATAAGGGTGAGGACCCTAGTGGGACACTGGTCAAAGGGACTAAGGTGGCTTAGTAACATGAAATCAGTACCAACGTGGCGTGTAGAAAGGAAGCCACATGGTAGGCACAAAGAGTTGTATTGGGAATCTAATTGGCCCAAAAATGAGTGACATGTGGCATCCTTGGAGAATGATGTGCGGCAGGCAAGTATCTAGAATGATATAATCTCGAGATGATATAGGCATGACAAGAGTGTGACACCATTTCAGACCTCAAGAGGAACTATGGAAAGCATGTTTCCACTTCATGCTTGAAGACCTGAGTAGCAAGTTAAAGGTTGAATAGCCTAATGGTTGTGGGAATCACTCGGAGTCCCAAATTACTTGAGATAATTTAGTGTTTGGGGCCTTGGGATGTAATTTCAGTGCATCCCTACTGAGGGCCCGAAGTCTTGAATAGTTGGTTTGAGGCTTAGTGGATTAATGGTTTTGTAGTTGATTTAAAGGCTCGAATTTGGGCTCAGACCCAAATAACTCTGGACATTTGGTATTTGGAGTTTTGGGATTTTTTGTTAAGTGTTCCCTATCGCGGGGTCGAGAACCCGAATAACTAAAAGAATGAATCTTGATTAAGGGCCTAGAACGGTGGGGCCCGTTGAAGAGGAGACATGGCCAATGTCGCGTGGGAATACTCTTGGAATTAACAGGATGATGTGGATCACCTAGGAAAGGTGGGATCACCACATGGGTGCCATGTGGAAGCCATGGTGAAATGGTAGGGTTTAAAAGGGCCAAGTTTCAAATGGATATTACTTTTGATCCGTAAGTTGGATTGAGGATAAATTTATATCATCGAAAATCTCTAAATAAGTTGGCACAATGATGACATTAGTTTTTAAATTCATGGAATTTTCTAATAGAGGAATTCAATACTTGGACCTATGGAGATTAATATTGGGGTCTCTAACATTGTGGTGTAATGTGTTAAGTTTTGTTGCAGAGTAATGTCAGAGCAGAAGGTTCGACATTGGACCTTTGAAGATGAGTTAGGGGCTCTAACACAATGCAATAAGGTGTTAGAACATGTTACAAAGTATGATAATTGTATTGTTTTGTGACCTTAGATGCTTTTCATTCCCTAATAGTTAAAGTATTGCTTGTATGGTTGTGTGTTTGATTACCTGTGGTGCACCAATATTGTTGGCTAAATGGTACACTTTTACATACTTGGAATGAAATGTACATGTCGATGTGCATATGATATGAGGAATTTGGAGAAATCCTTGTATTTCTTATATTTACATAGAATTTCTTGATTATGTTGAATGTTAGGTGTTTATATATGTTGATTGGGGTGTGAGAATCCCATGGTCTATATGAATATGTGGTAAATATCCTTAGTAGATTGGAGGCATAATATTTTGTGACTTTATTACAATGTGATGTGTTTTTTGATGACTTTAAGTGGGTGTTAGTTGTAGCATTGTGAGTGTTGGTTGTGTGATGATTGCAAATTGTATCACGTGCATATACATGATAATATTATAATTGTGAAAAAAAATAGAAGGTGACAGATGTTGATGTGTCAAATTATTTTCTAACTGGACCTATTAGATTGTATATGTCATGGTTACTGGCGTTGTAAAAGAGGCTAAAGTTCATTACCTTTGTTGGCCTTGGTAAAGAGGTTGAACTTAAATGTTGTTGCAAGCCTTGTTAAAGAGGTTGATTTCCAATTAATTATGTTGGTCTTACTAAGAAAACTAAAATCTAAATTTTGTGACGGCATGATTGAAAACCTATTGATGTACATGTGCATGTAATTTTTGAGTTTTGAGACACGTCGATGATAAAAAAAATTGGAGATGTATGGATAACTACAACTAACATGCTTGATATTAAAATGGAAAGGTAATAGTTGAATTGTTTATTCTATTTTAACTAACATCTAAGTGGATGTGTGACACTACATAAGAAGACCCAGTTGCAACAAGAAGAAAAAGGAATTTATAGTGGAACCTTCAAGATTTTGAAGGCTAAGGTCAAGAATTGCAAGGAATAGAATAGAAGAATTATCATAGACAAAAAGAAATAGACAAGACTGAACACCATGTTGATGAAAAAATTGCCTTGTATTTAAGTATTGTTGCAACACACTTCAACCCTCCATGATTTGGACAAATGTCATGTTGACATGACCAAAAAGATGCCTTGTAACGCTAAGTAAGAAAGGAAAATGATTTCTTGTTGGAATTGTGAAGGGGAACATTTGAAAAAGGACTACCCCAATTAAAAGAAGAAGAAGAAGAAGAAGGAAATTTCATGTGAGCCTCATGCACATGAACCAACAACATGTAATGACATTGGAGAGGAGGAAGCACCCCCTGAAGCTCTCTAATGTGTGTGTGTGTGTGTGTGTGTGTGTGTGTGTGTGTGTGTTGTGTGTGTGTGTGTGTGTGTGTGTGTGTGTGTGTGTGTGTGTGTGTGTGTGTGTGTGTGTGTGTGTGTGTGTGTGTGTGCGCGCGTGCGCGTGTGTGTGTGTGTGTGTGCGCTAAAGGGAAAAAACTCGTAATTATTTCATCTTGAAACAAGGAACAAATTATATTATGCAAATGTTGAAAGGATTCCATTCTGTGTATGTGTGTGTGCATGTGTGTTCCAAATGGGAAAAAACCCCATAATTTTATTCATCTTGAAACAAGGAACAAAATTACATTTTGCAAAGGCTAAAATGATTCCATAAGATAAGCCTCTCAGCTAATGAACTAAAGACAAAAAACAGAGAAATTTATATGTGAACATACAACGCTAAATTTGATAATAATAATTACTTAACTTTTCTTTTTTCCTTAATTTTTTTGCACTTTTTTCCACCCCCCCTGAGTTTGGATCAACTAGAACCATTACCAGTTCGCTTCATGTTGTCTTCGAGGGGGATTCTTTGCCTAATTTTGAGCTCTTAAAAATATGAGCTCTCTTTGTACCCCTCGTCCCATTTTCTTTGTGTGCCTCATTTTTCTGGAACCATCCCCCTTAACTTTGATAATAATCACTTAACTTTTCTTACTTACCTTTCTTTTTCTACACTTTTTGCCACCCCCTTGAGTTTGGATCAACTAGAACCACTACCAATTCTCTTCTTGTTGTCTTCGGAAGGGATTCTTTATCTGATTCTAAGCTCTTAGAAATATGACCTCTCTTTGTACCCCTCATCCCATTTTATGTATGTGCCTCATGTTTTTGTTGTTCCAATTCCTAGATCTCTTGAGATTTTATGTCATTCTAGGTAGAGGAAACAATTGCATTATGGACCTGTGCATCTAATTCTACTTGGTTAGGAGGGTTTTCAATTGATTCTTACCCTTCTCCTTCTTCTGCATGGTGGGGATCAAAAGGTTTCTATCCTTTTGATTTGTGGGTCTGCAACTTTTCTTTTTCGGGGTCTTTTTTTTTCCTGTGGACATGTGTTCAACAAGTGTCTTATTTGGTAGAAAATTCAACATCTGAATGTCATTTTTTCATAATCTAATACTTGGGTCCACTAAACATTTTTATCGTTCAATTGAATGTGATCAAGTAGACCTTTGTTGAGGTCTATTTCTACACATATTCTAGGAAAGGTAAATAGTCCTTTCTCTACTATTTCAAGATACATATTTTTTAAATTTCCCAAGGTGTTTCCAATTTCCTCTAGGACCTTGTGGTGCCATAAAGGGAGGGGAACATTTGGTAACCACACCTATACCCACATTATTGGGACCACAAGTTTTGTGACATCAAAATATATGAACCAATAGGTAATGAAGAGCCTGGTTCTTCTCCAAAAACAGATCCCATCATTCAGTACTTTCTCCAGGTCTTCTTGTGTATCAAATTGAATAAGAAAAAAACCTTGGAGTATAAATAAATATCATAGTTGGGGGTCTAGGATGAAAAGGCCCACTGGTGTAAAGCATTTGATCTAGGCCAAAATCCATTAAACCCACAAATCTTAGTCTTGGATTGGAGAGTAGAAAAAAGTTAGTTTACCTTTTGAAAATTTACCTCCATTACAAGCACTTGTTTCATTTGTTCTATAATGTATGGTCATAGGTTGTATTGAGGTTGATCTTCTAGGCTAGAAGCCTTTCCTTGTGCTGCATCCTTGTAGGAGGTAGATCCGCCAGATTTTCTAGGTCCTAGAGCTCTACCTCTTAGCCTTAGGTTCAAGATTATGGTAGAGTTCCTTGATATGCAATAGTATTTCATTTGGGTCAAATCCTAAAGCTTCATCCCTTCAAAAATCAGGTTATGAGTATTTATAGGGAAGCCCAACCTGTTCTTGATCCACTGCTCCAATATTTCCACAAAGTTTGAATCCCCGATCCAAAATATGGAAGACTTCTCATTTATATTTTTAATAAAGATCTGGAAGATTTATTCCTCCAACTCTTCTGGTCTTTCATCCATCACAGAACTGAGAGAGTGCGGGAGCTATGTTTGTGTAAATGTATCATAGCTTAGCACAAGAGGATGCTCCTCTACGATAATGGATACTAAGCTACTACATGCCCTAAGAACACTACCAAAAGTAAGTTGGTTTGGTTGTGAACCTATGTGTTGCATCTCCTGTAAGCTTCTCAAGGTCTCCACAAGAAATTCATTTTGTGCATAACTTGCGATCAGGCCACTCAATGAGACCAAATATTATTGAGGCATTTCATCAAACACTTGATGCACATCCTCCATTATTTGGAACTTTGCATACATGTTGAAAACAAGGTTTCCTTGAAATATTTTTACCCAAAATCCACATTGGATCATGTGGGAATGCAAATTTTTTCCTTCTACAAGTGCTTTCATATTTTCACATTCTTGAACATATAAGGCATATGTCCTAATGCTTGGCTAAATGGCTCGTTAGCCCATCAAATGTAGGATCTCCAGTGCTTCCTTTAATTTTCCTTCCTTACATAGTATACTCATAGTCTCTAGACATTGAAGGCTTGTGTTTGAATTTGGAGCTAAAAGGAGGTTGTTGTTATAATCCCTTCTCAAGAAGCTCATTGTTGTGTAGAGTGGAATGGCTAAAATTTGTATCCCATCAACGATGCTCTTTTTTGGATTATACACACACACACACACACACACACATGGAAACCCCCCCTCCATGAGTTATTTTGAGGTGTGTTGAAATTCTAAGTTTACATAAAAGCCTTGGAAAGCACTCCTTATGATTTTATATATGTGTATATTTATATATGGTGGCAATGACACAATGAACACCAAGACTCATGGGGATTAACTTGATTGTGGTTTATTGAATGTTTATATGTTTTTAATCTTTTTTGTTTGATTCATATTTTATTTTTTTGGTTTAATTGTTGAGTGTTAGCATGGCCATGAAGCCTTGCTTATGATTCTCTGTTGCTATAATAAGTTTTGTGTCATTCGTCTCTTTTATTCTTGCCTTTGTGTTTGGCCTTAGTGGGTGTTGGGTTTGGGAAGGAGCTGAGGGGAACCCAATGAGAAGCATAAGACCCAGATGAAGCCCTATATATGAATACAGGGAAGTTGAAGGAAGGAAAGAAGAATATGAAAGTTATGAGGGTTGGTTGGGTCCATGAGAAGAAAATGGAATATTACATGAAAAACATGATAATGGCACAAAGGAAAGTTTTATAGACCTCGGAGATTACATGGCTGACACATATGTATACAAGTGTATTTCCCATATTATGATGCAATGAATGGATGAATATGTGGTTGGTGTAATGAGTCTTTGGTTGAGAACCATCATAGCAACAAGATAATCAAATTGTCTTTAAAAATATTACGACTTGTGCTATGGCAAGGAAATAGAATTTGTAATTGCCATGATAAGTAAACCAGTAAGGTTATTTGATGGTTTCAGGTGACCTAGGACACCTTTGGGTAGTGAAAAAGATGGGTCACTGTTGGGATTCTATAGTAATGATACTTCCATTGACTGAAAAGATCATGAGTGAAAAATGAGAAAGGATGGTAATGGGCAGCAAGTGCTTGGCATGGATGAGAACATGTTGAATTGAATGCAAGGAAGAACGCCTTTAGGAAACTCACATTGAAATAATCGACTAATGCATAGGATGGTGATAAGATAAGGATTGTTGAGTATTATAGACAACATAAAATAATAGCTAAAAGCATTGATAATAACAACAAGGTGAAAAGGTGAAAGGAAGGATTTTGGGTAAAATAATTCCTTTGGCCGAATTAGAAATTGTCGTTTCGATTTTATGCATGTTTTTCATAAATACAGGAGGATTTCTTAACCTTAATTTTATTTGACCTTTGTGAATATGTGTTATAATTATTGACATGTTGATGATTAAATGAATGTATAAATATGTCATTATGATCAATAGGTTCTTGTCAGGGACCATTATTGTGGAAGAAAGGTTGATTATACTCATGAATTTGAGGCATATATGAATGGAATAATTTGATAGCATGATAGATTTATCCATTGAGATTCCCAGTTGTGTGATGAATCCATTGAGCAAGAGGTATTTTTTATTGATTAATGATTTTATTATCATGATACTATGATACTTATGTTTATGTCATGTTTATGAAAAGGGAATGTTGAAGGTTATGTTAGCAAGTATATTGACGACAAACTAGATCCTCGGTTAAAGGATGAGGTACATATGTTATCATGTGCAATACATACAAGTAGACCACACAGTTTGGGGGTTTCTTGGGCCTAGGAGATGTGATGACGAGGGAGTTGCAATGATTGTGTCTTGTTATAATATATATAATTATATTGTGCCTATGATATGTCTACAAAAATGTGTTTATATATGATTTTATGATTTGGATTTGTGATGATAAACTAATATTCATGTTGATAGAAGGCTACCAATATTGGTAGTGCCCATACTCAGAGGGAAGAGACTAAGAGGGTGGGTTGGGGGTCTATTGGAGCATATCCACCAGTGGGTGCTTGCCAGGTTTAGCAATGGATTTAGTGTGTGATTCAAAGTTGAATATTGCATGGAGAATATCCACCATTGGATGCTTGCCAAGTTTGTCAATTGATTCAATGCATGAGTTAAAGTTGAAGATTGTGTGGAGCATATCCACCATTGGATGCTTTCCTAGTTTGGAAATTGATTCAGTGTGTGTGAGTCAAAGGTTGAAGACGATATAGAGCATATCTACCACTAGATGCTTGCCTGTTTTGGCAATTGATTCAATGCATGTGAGTCAAAGACTAAAGATCGCGTAGAGTATATCTGCCAATAGTGCTTGCCTGGTCTAGCAACCAGTTCAGTGCGTGTGAGTTAGAGATAAAGAGGAAATAATTGAAAGGAGTTATGTGAGCATTATCAGGTGCTAGCCAAACTTGGAAAATCACTCAATATGTGTGGGTCAAAGAATAAAAGAGAAAATCAAAGATAAGTGTTAGTTATTCCATTTAATGAATTTCTAATTGCAATCATGATTTTGTTTAATTTAAAATTTGTATTTGCAACGACTTAAAATTGTGGACTCGTATGACTTTGTTATGACCTAAAAAGAATCAGAATGCAAGACTAACCTTGTGAATAAATTTGTTGGTAAAGTTATGATTTAAGTTGTTTGGGATTTTTTGTATGATGAATCTCATGAAAAATCATGTGCCCACGATGTAGGAAGATCATTGAGATGCTCAGTATGAGTGTGTGAACCTAGCTACAAGTCAAACAATAACAACATTAAGCAAATTTGAGTGTACAACAATGTATTGGAACTGAGAAATTCAAGAACATGCCATTATGGTGGCACTAGAACCAATAAATTCCATTGATTTCCATGACACATGCCATGACTGATATGAATGTTTTAAGGCAGGGAAATGCCTTCGTTATGAAACTCATTCAATATGAGGAATCCTTGCCAAGGGATGGATCACTCGAGGGAGTGGGAAGCGAAGAAGGGGATGCCAAAATTTGAGAAATGAGTTCGTTTTAAAAGAGTCATGGGCATGAATGATTGGGATAATGGGTTACATTGGCTAGGTCTCAAGAAATAATCAGCCAAAATTGTTTGTTCAAAGAGCACTAAGCACAATGGACAAAAATGTTAGACGTGGAGGAAGGCAACACTCTAGAAAAAGCAAGTCATCAAAGTTGGACTGGGTGCATTGGAAGCACTGTGAACTACAAAGATCCACAAAAAAATGGATGATTTAATGTAATAATATACCCATTATTCTTTTGGGAAAGAAACTATGAATGTAAATGAGTTTCATTTATAAAGCTCACTATTAAATTTGTGTTCAGGAGAAAAACACCAAGGACAATGTTCCTCTAAAGGGGTGGGTTTTGTAACAATCCCATTGCCACCCCTTTATAAATATGGATTAAGCACTACTTTGTACATGATGTAAATTAATAATAAAAATAATGACTATATTGAGTGGGACAATGATTCAAAGCTTGTGGAAGTGAAGGGAGGAAACTTCTTGGAGAATTTGAACCTGCAATAAATCATCAAATATAAATAAATATGAATAAATTTGATTGGTTGGACCAAGGGAGAGGGCTAACAGATCTACGGAATAGGAAGTGTGGGCAAACATGGGCAGGCATGGTAGGATGTCGCACCGCCATATAGTTACAACAAAAATGATGGAAAGAAGTGAAGTTGGGGATTCCACAGAGGTGGATGATTCCACAACATGGGAATAAAATTTAAAAAGGCATTATGCAAGAGACATAGAGGAATTGGAGAGAGAGCTCTTGAGAGAAGAATCACACATGAGAGGTAAACATAATGTGAAAAGAAGGTAGACAATGGAGCACATAATGAAGGGAGCACAGAAAGGCACCAGAAGAAAGGCACAAAGAAAGGGCGAAAGAGAGGCAAAGGGAGGATTTAATGGGAAAAAATGGTACAACAAGCATAAGGAACATCATTGTGCGAGGCCAAGTGTTGGAGGTAAATAGGTGGTTGTGGAAGAACTATGGGTGGGGCTAGTGCCCTGGACTCCTGCATGTATGAGCTGCAAGCTCTATGAGGGCTCTAGGCCCCCATAGGAATGTGCATACTATCTAGTGAATATCCTTGCGCACTTCCCTTCATAGGCTCTAAATCAGGCTTGGGGGTGGTTGGCTGAAAGAGAGATAATAATGCAGCCTACCTATGGTTGTGTGAATATTCAGAGTCTCTCTCTCTCGCTACATATATTCTATCTCTACGCTACATATATATATATATATATATATATATATATATATATAAATGAAAAAAGAAGGCAGACAAAGGAGCACATAGTGAAGGAAGAGCAACAAGGCACAATGAAAGGCTGAGAGAGAGGCAAAGAGAGGACTTACTCATGAAAAAGGCTTCAACAAGCACAAGGAACATTGTTGTGCAAGGCCAAGTGTAGCAGGTAAATAGGTGGCTGTGGATGAACTTGTAACAAACTCCTCCCACATCTACCCAAGTAACCAGCCAACCAAGGTAAACATGTGACGAGAAGTTACTATGGTATGATTCGACTCCCTATGTGTTAGCTAAGGAAGTGGAATCGACGGAAACACACCATACTAAGCCTTCTGCACCTGCTACAAGACTCCCATAAGGCATCCCGTTCATTCCCCTTACCATCCCCTAGGTCCCACTAAGTTTTAGACCATTAAACCCCTAGAAGTTCCCTTGATATGGACAAGGGTGCATCTAGGAGGCTTCAGACGCTTGCACAGTAAGGCGGACATGCATCTGGGGACTTTTCTCCTCAGACCTATGCTTGCAACTCATGTATTTGTGCCACTTTTCAAGTCTAGAATCCAGGTCACTGCCCAGAAACCCCTACAGCTTTCAGAATCCATAATTTGCATGATGATAAGACTTACAAATCAAACACTGACTCCAAGACTAGGCCTGACCATCCCCAACCAGGAATAAAATTATGTCAAACACTTGGCATCAATGCAACCTACAGGAAATGAATACAAGACAAAACATAAATGACTAATAACTCATAAGAGGCCTGACAAGAGGAATCACCACCATCTTCCCTTATTTATTTTTTTATATCAATTAGGTCTTGCATCTAGTATCCTTTCAGTTACAAGAAAATACATGAAATAACCATGATCATAACCAATCATATAACTATGCTTATAACCAACATTAAACCATGTAAATAACAATGAGATAACAATTATTAAGGCCACATAATAAGTATAAGAGAGAAAACTTAGCTTTTATTAAACATGGGCAAAATTCGACCAGGTTTAGGACTTCCATGTACCACCCAACCATAGACATGGTTGAACCAAATATTTCTTTCAGTCAACCACCTTTGTGCCATATTCCAAGCATGAATGTGGGATTTCATGGGTAAACCAATCTAAAAACAATCAAGAGAATCTAGACGTTAAACCACCTCCACCCTCAACAAACTGTGATCTCACCAAAATCAGCACCGAGATCACAAAACCAAACTGAGCTAGGAATGCCTCCAGACTCCATCACTATCCTTGAGGAATTTTCCATCTTTGTGTCTCTCAGGATTTACCATAATTTACACCATATCACTAGGCCCTAAACCAAGACACGAATCTCTCAAGATTTATTGCAATCCACACTGGATCATTAGGCCCTAAACCGAGACTCCAACCGCAGGCTTTACCATGTATCTCGCCAAAACAAGTCAAGGAATTCCTAGGCGTTTGGGAATTTTCCTGAGACCACCTTCGCCTCGGATTCTGAAACCATTCGACAAATCCAAAGCTCAAAACTGAGAAAGTAATCCCATCACACCATAGCTATCTAGAAAAAAGAAAGGCAAGGCTTACAACCACTGTCATAACCTTACAAAACTATGCCACCAATAGCAAGAGAACCATATACCAACATGCAAAGCCATGCATGTCAAAACCATTTAGGAAATCGCACATGCAATATGTTACCTACAAGTACTCCTGCTGAAGTTGCTTGATCATACTCCTTGCTTGATATTTTCTTTTATTTCCTTCCCTTGTCCTTCCTTTGCTTGCTTTCCCTATCCTTTCTCCAATGTTGAGCAAAAGCTTGAGCCAAAAGCCTAACATTAACAAAAAGCTTGAGAAAAATCTTTCCAACTAATCCTCAAAAGCCTTTTTTATCAATGAGGCCTCTATTTTCTTCATTCTCCATTATTTTCCTTCAATTTCGGTTGGGTGTGGAGCCTGATTATCTTATTTATTTAGAGGTATCGCCACATTGGACCTCAGTTCGTAATGTGGCGGCAACACTGCCCATAAAATGTATGTTGTAAGGGGGGTCCAAAGGGGGGCATCTTTGGGAGCCCCCCCCCGGGTGGGGGATTGGGGGTAGTGCCGCCGAAGATAAAAATAGATGTAAAATTTCCTTGTAAAATGTTGTAATTTTGTAGCCAATCTAGGCCGTTCATTAGATGAAGGTCTGATAGTAGAAGTTATGTTTAGTTTAGGGTTTTTTGCACTAGAAAGCAACCCCTCGATATATATGAGGGAATTGCATTGTGTCTATGGAGATATGTATTATGAGTGATAAAGAGAGAGGATATTGTGTGAGAATGAAGATGGAATTACAACAGATCTAATGTAGGTTGTATCTCTTCAGTTTGTTGGATAATATAAAAGGAAGGATTGGTCGTTACTCCATGGATGTAGCCCAAATTAGGTGAACCATGCATATCTGTGTCTCTCTTGTTTTATGTGTTTTCTGTGTTTATATTTCTGCAATATATTTTATGTGTTCCATTGTAATATAGAATTTCCTAACATCTGGTATCAAATTCGAAGGTCTATTTGGCTGATAAACTCAGAGGAGAGAAGGGTTCCTGGTTTGAGTGGGAGAAATGGCGGAAGATGGTAGGTTTAGGGTCAAAAAATTTAATGACCAAAACTACCAGCTATGGAAGATGCAAATGGAATATTATCTGTATCAGAAAGATCTGTACCTACCATTGAGCGAAAAGACAAAGAAGCCGACAAGTATGACAGACACGGAATGGGATATTCTCAACAGAAAGGCACTTGGAACAATATGGTTGTGTTTAGCGATTTCAGTAGCCTTTAATATTTCAAAGGAAACGACAACAGAGGGTTTAATGTCGTCGTTGGCCAAATTATATGAAAAACCCTCGACCTCAAATAAGGTATTCCTTATGAAGCGTTTATTTAATATGAAGATGTCAGAAGGTGGATCTGTTGCTTATCATTTAAATGAACTTAATACAGTTACCAGTCAGTTAAATTCTGTAGGGGTAACTTTTGATGATGAAGTTAGGGCTCTATTATTTCTGTGCTCATTGCCAGAAAGTTGGAATGGTTTAGTTATCGCCATTAGTAACTTTGTCTCTGGATGTAGGACTTTAAAGTTTGATGATGTTGTCAGTGCTATCCTTAGTGAGGAAATGTGACAGAAAAGCTTCGGTGAGACATCAGGTAATTCTTTGACTGCAGAGACTAGGGGAAGAAAAATGGAAAGAGGAACGAGCCTAGGATATTGCAGTAAGTCAAGGAAAGGCAGATCCAAGTCTAGATTAGGGATAGTGTGTTGAAAATGGGGGAAGAAAGGACACCTGAAGAAACACTGCAAGTCTCGGAAGGGAAAAGAAGGAGACGCGCAGCAAGAAAACAATCATGAAGCAAATGTGACAGGGGATGCATTGCAAGATGCTTTGATTCTTTCATTAGAAAATATTATTGATGCCTCACCTGATAGGAAACATTTTCATGATTATGTTCAAGGAGATTTTGGACAGGTTCGATTGGGTGATGATAAACCTTGTAAAATCATTGGAATAAGTATAGTTTCATAAAACAGCAGAATGGAAACCAATGGTTATTAAAGGAGGTAAGGCATGTTCCAGATCTGAAGAAAAATCTGATTTCAACAGGGCAGTTGGGAGGTGAAGGCTGTGTAACTAATTTTATAGATAAAACCCGGAAGGTCACTAAAAGAGCCTTAGTAATAGCAAAAGGAAAAAAGGTTGGTACATTGTATTTATGAAAAGGTATTTATAATTCTGTTAATGATTTATCTTCTACAGGAGAAGATACGGCATTATGGCATCATAGGCTTGGGAACATGAGTGAGAAGGGGATGCAAATTCTTCACTCAAGAACTTTGTTACCAGCTTTGAAGCATGTTGATTTAAAATTCTGTGAGAATTGTGTTTATGGAAAATAGAAGAGAGTCAAATTCCTCAGAGTTGGGATAGAAAAGAAGACCGAAAAATTATAGCTTGTGCATACACATGTATGGGGGCTAGCTTAGGTATCATCTCTCGGTGGCTCTCGTTATTATGTTACTTTTATTGATGATACAACCAGAAAAACTTGGATTTATTGTATTCGAAATAAATCTGATGTATTTGATACTTTCAAGAAATGGAAAGATTTGGTTGAAAATGAGACAAGAAAAAGGCTGAAGTGTCTCAGATCAGAAAATGGAGGTGAATATTGCAGCAAAGAGTTTGTTAGGTATTCTTCAGAGAATGGAATTCACAGAGAGAAGACAGTTCCAAGTACACCACAAGAAAATGGTGTGTCAGAAAGGATGAACCCATGGAGCGTGCAAGGTGCATGAGATTGTGTGCAGGATTGCCATTACAATTTTGGGCAGATGTTGTAGCTAATGTTGTTTATCTAATAAATAGAGGGCTTTCAAGTTCCTTTGATGGTGGTATTCCAAAGGAGGCATGGATAGGTAAAAAGGTAAACTACTCATTTTTAAAGACTTTTAGTTGTGAAGCCTTTATCCACATTAATAAAGAAAATAGAACAAAGCTTGAGGCAAAATCAAAGAAATGTACCTTTATTGGATATGGTGTTGATGATTTTGGTTATCGCTTTTATGATTATGAAAAACACAAAATCATTACGAGTAGAGATGTCATATTCAATGAAAAGGTTTTGTATAAGGATCAGATGTAGGAAAAAAGAAAACAGAGAATACACGGTGCTTGATGAGATCACAGAAAAAGTGACGGTGCCTGAAAATCATAATGATCAACAGTCAGAACAACAGCAGCAACCACATCAACACCAAGCACCTCAAACACCTGAAAGTGGTGTTAGAATATCTACCAAGTAGACCCCCTAAACGATACTCTCCTTCATTATATTATGTATTGTTGACTGATTCTGGTGAACCAGAATGTTATGAAGAAGTAGTGCAGGTAGAAACCAGGAAGAAGTGGGAGCAAGCCATGAAAGAAGAGATGGACTCCTTAGCACATAACCAGACTTGGGACTTAGTCAGGTTTCCTACAGGTAAATAGCATTGCAGAATAAATGGGTTTACATGTTGAAGGAAGAAGATGGAGGTAGAGAAAGGTATAAAGCTAGACTTGTGGTGAAGGGTTTTGCACAGAAAAAGGGTATAGACTTTGATGAGATATTTTCTCATGTTGTTAAAATGACTTGATTCATAACTATTTTAAGTCTAATAGCAGCTAAAGATTTGCATCTTAAGCAGTTAGATGTAAAGACAACCTTTCTCCATGTGGATTTGGAGGAAGAGATATATATGCAACAGCCATAAGGATATGAGGTAAAAGGGAAGGAGAAAGTAGTGTGCAAGTTGAAGAAGAGCTTGTACTGCTTAAAACAGGCTCCAAGGCAGTGGTATCTAAACTTTGACAATTTTATGTATAAACAAGGTTATACTAGATGTCACTCTGATCATTGTGTTTATCTCAAAAGGAAAAATGATGGCAGTTATATTATATTGTTATCGTATGTATATGACATGCTTGTTGCAGGTTCTAACATGCATGAAATAAATGTGCTCAAAAGAAAATTGGCAAACTCATTTGCAATGAAGGATTTGGGTGCTGCAAAACAAATCCTTGGTATGAGAATAACTAGAAACGGGACAAATTGCAAATTAACATTGTCTCAGAGTGAGTACATACAAAAGGTGTTGAAAAGGTTTAATATGCAGAATGCAAAACCAGATAGTATACCTTTGGCTAACCATTTCAAACTAAGTAAGGAAATGTGTCCCAAGACTTAGGAAGAAATGGATTACATGTCTAAAGTTCCATATGCATCAATAGTTGGAAGCTTAATGTATTCAATGGTCTACAGAAGGCATGATATTGCACATGCAGTGGAATTTGTAAGTAGGTACATGAAAAATCCAGGAAAAAAACATTGGATGGCAGTGAAGTGGATTCTCAGGTATTTGAGAGGTACCACAAATCAAGCATTATGCTTTGGTGGTTCAAACATTGCTCTACAAGGATATGTTGATACAGATATAGCAGATGATAGAGATAACAGGAGGATGACTGCAGGGTATGTGTTTACTGTAGGTGGAATAGCTTTCAGTTGGTTCTCAAAACTGCAAAGTGTTGTTGCACTCTCAACAATGGAAGCAGAGTATGTTGCTGCTATAGAGGCTAGTAAAGAAATGATCCGGTTACAAAAGTTTCAGGATGAATTGGGTAAGAAGTAGGAGTTGGGCAGGTTATACAGTGACAGTCAAAGTGCCATACATCTTGCAAATAACTCTTCATTTCATTCCAAGAATAAACATATACATCTCAAGTACCATTTCATACTGTCAACATTGGAAGATGGACAGTTGAAGCTAAAAAAGATACACACTAGACAAAATACTACAGATATTTTAACAAAATTTGTAACTAGGGAGACACTGAGATTCTGCTCAGTTTCAATTGGTCTTCAAGTATGATGAAGAAGATGAGAAACATCCAAGTCCAAAGTGGATTCGTTGTCCAGCAAATGAAGTAAAGATGGACTTGCTATAATCAGTCTCCAAGTGGGATATTGTTGGGTGTGGAGCCTGATTATCTTCTTTATTTAGAGGTATCGCCACATTGGATCACATTTCGTAATATGGCGGCAACGCCGCCCGTAAAATGTATGCTGCAAGGGAGGTCTAAGGAGGCATCTTTGGGAGCTCCCCCCTAGTGGGGGATTGCGGGCAACGCCCTCAAAGCTAAAAATAGATGTAAAATTGCCTTGTTAAATGTTGTTATTTTATAGTCAATCTGGGTCGTTCATTAGGAATATATCTGACGATAGAAGTTATGTTTAATTTAGGGTTTTTTTCCCTAGAGAGAGGAGATTGTGTGAGATCGAAGAGGGAATTACAACGAATCTGTTGTAGGATGTATCTCTTCAGTTTGCTGGATAATATAAAAGGAAGGACTAGGTGTTTCTCCCTAGATGTAGCCCAAATTGGGTGAACCGTGTATATATGTGTCTCTCTTGTTTTATGAGTTTTCTATGTTTATATTTTTGCAATATATTTTATGTGTTCCATTGCTCTGTAATATATAATTTCCTAATAATTTCCTCCTCACATGAAACTGGTGACCTTTCACCTTCATTTTCTCCTATTTTCCTTTATTTTCATAAATAAATGAGCCAAAAATACATTTTTTCCTTTTTAATGTCTTTCCCATTGTCTTTGCTAATTTCCTTAGCCATAATAAATAGAAATGAACACCCACACCAAGAATTATTGCCAAACATTCAACTTGGAATACATGTCCCTTAACCGTGGTCTTAATTTTTCTTTATTAAATTTTATTATGAGAACTTTTAACCAGGGGCTGTTACAGACCCCTCCCCCTTGGGGAACACCGTCCTTGGTGTTAAACCACACCAAGGCCTTAGAAAAACCGCTAAAAAGGAAACATACTACCCATGGAGCTTTATAATTTAGCTCGTTGTAGTATTTACAATGAATGACCTGCTCAAAAGAAAAACATCATGATAACATGACAAGATACCACATACTGGAGCTTTATAACATAGCTCATTACGTATTTTAAATAGCCACATATGCATACTTTCTAAACCAACAAATAAAAGGATACGATGCCCATATCAGTCAACAAGGGAATCCAGACTCTTACACCTCCACCCGTGAAAGTAATACCAGGATTCACCTCCTCCCCAAGAAGTCCAGAATCCACTATCAAAGTCAAAGTTGCATCCAATGTCCAACGCTAGAATCCTGCACCACTTTTCCTCCCAGTGAATAGTTACCGGCTCATTGTTCTAGGGCGCACTCCCACTATGCATCTGATTCCATTTGGAAATGTTAATGACCAAAGCAAATCCATTCTCGATATTCCTTTCTTTGCTACCTAGTCCCTCAGGAAATCCGGTCACCCCCTTCCATGCAATCACTCACCTTCCAAGTTCCCCGCCATCCCCTATCCCATGTGATCCATCCCTTGGGAAGGCTTTCTCATATCAGAAGGTTAAACAACCAAGGCATATACCTATCTCAAAACCATTATATTAGTCATACCATTCTCATGGAAATCAATGAACACTATTTGGTACTAGTGTCCCACAATGGCCCTGCTCCTAAATGATTTATCAGCATATTGTTGCATGTTCCAATTCCTTTTGTTGTTGCTGCTAATGCTTGTTGTCAGTTTCGACTACCTAACTGGGCATTTCATGCTTTCCTGTACCAAGCACATAATTTCCATTAGATTAAAAATAAATTGAAATAACTTAAAATCATACCTCATTGGTGGCCCGTCAACAAGGTACACTTGCAATCATGTTTACTTCTTTTCACAATAAGTCAAACTAGAACCTTTGATCAAATCGTCATGTATAAAAATATCACATCATGTTAGCTCAAAGAACAACCATCATAGATCAAAATCATAAATCACATTTAACCATAACAAACCAGAATCATAGATCACATGTAATCATTATAGACCAGAATCATAAATCACATGCATAATAAGACTGAAATAAAATATTGATTCTTATCCTTTAATCAATCCTTAGCTTCTACCTTTGTCCTAATTTTGTACGCACATCAGATCGGTTGCCACACCTGAAAAACACCCAATGCCTTCTCCTCTACCATGTGTAAGTACACATAGTGTGCATCACACACATACAACCACCCATGACATACAACACCATGCAATACATGCACTTACACCTGACATACAACACATACACCTACACCTAGTGTACAACACAACACAATACATACTCCTACATCCAGTGTACACCATAACACAATACATACACGTACACTCAGTGTACAACAAAACACAAATACGTACTTAGTGAAGGACACCATGAATACATATGTCATGATACCACAACTACACAATGCACACACATATTATTGCATGCCAACAACACAACATGTACGACATGCACACAGTAGCACATGTACACTAGTACCATATGTACAACATGTACACAGTACCACTTGTACAAAACACTACTTGCACAACATGTGCACGACATCACTTGTACACGAAACCACCTACACAACGTGTAGACAATGCCACATGTACATCGTACCACCTGTACAATGTGTACACAATGCTAGACGTACACAGCACCACATGCACATGTAAACGACACCACATATACACAACACCATATGCATGACATGTACACAACACCACCTGCACACAACACCACATGTACAACATGTACATGGAAACGCATTCTCACAACGCCACTTGTACAGTTATGCACACAACACCATATGTACATAGCATCACATGTACAATATGCACACAACATCAAATGTACATAGCGTTGCATATACAATGTGTACATAACACCCTTTGTACACAGAATTGCATATCCAACATGCGCACAATACCATATGCACACAACATTTCATATCCATTGTGCACTCAGTACAATATGTACACAACATTGCATATCTTACATTCACATAGCGCCATCTATATCTAGCATTGCATATGCAATGTACATACAACATACACACAACATCATATGTACACAATAATACATATATTACATGTAAACATCACCATAGGTAGAATCACTAAATATACAACATGCACAACATATACACAACACTAGTATTGCACATCCAAAACCACATTATATCTACCAAACAACCTTGCTTTTAGTGTCTCTCTACCATCAATGCTTATCCTTGCATGTCGTGGATCTCACTGCTTTCATTCAGCTGATGTATCCCTCAGAGTTACTAGTCATAACATAAACATAGACATAATACAAGCATACAACATCGATTCATATCCACATAATGCCGACCTCGTATATTTTTCATGAATACTCTCCCCATTTGATTCCCCATAAGACCAGGAACCTCATCATCCCACTCACCTCCATAAGTATTCATTCCTCCACAAGAATGATCCCTAACAACCCTGTCAGATAGTGACATAGATACATATACATAAACACTAGCATAAAACAATCATGATCCTATCAAACAATGACATACATACACACATATATACGTATATAAGCATCAACAAAATTATGATCATAACATAATTGCTAGATAGCATAAGGTCAAGGTTAAGAGAAATACCTTTATATGTGCGCACCATGCACAACATCAAGAACAATCGTTCCAAACATAGCCAAGGCATCTAATGCCTCATATCCATTTACTTCACCTTTCTTGTTACATTTCTCATGACTGTACTGCCACTATCCATTTACACCAATGGACCAAACCAATCCAATCGATTGTCATATTCTTACCTTCAACTTCCCCTACCCATGCACCGGGCTTCATTTGGGTCTTACATTACCTACTAGGTTTCATTTATCTCTCCCTGAACTCCATTAAATTTCATCTTTCCCAATCAATTCCCAAGACTGTCAAGACATAAAAGGAAAGACAAGAAACAAACAAGAAGAAAACCATGAAAGTCAATAACAACACAACACCACAAATAAAGTAGCAAGGCCTTGCACCAGACATAAACAAAACTGCAAATTAATCTCAACAAATCACAAAATACCAAAAGCACAAGACTGGCAACAAACACCATGACTCCATCCCCACGGGTTTCTAATTCTTCCAAGTGAAAGCTCAAACTAAGCCTTCTTTAAGATTCCATGGAAATTACTTTTTCCATGCAATCTCATGCATCATACTGCCATAAACACATAGTTGTCAATGCATAAGTAAACATAATAACATACTAGTTACCTTACCTTGTCATACTAATGCAAAGCATATTACCTTGCAATTGCTCACACATGTCAACCACATGTTC
The DNA here is from genome assembly GCA_000404065.3 of Pinus taeda. NCBI lineage: Eukaryota > Viridiplantae > Streptophyta > Pinopsida > Pinales > Pinaceae > Pinus > Pinus taeda. The sequence continues at coordinate 64,960 of APFE031261904.1, forward strand.
CAAATATCAAGACAAACATATCTATCAATTTGAAATCAACGTTTACCAAGACTAACAATCATGTCATAATCCATAGTCAACTCGTAGTCATTAGACATAATGCTACAACTGTCACTTACATACACTCGAGTAACTATCATCTATCTCAACACATATGGGTTAGTACAATCATCTTAAAACAATATCATTCCTTCATGCAATCTTACATACACATACTCATATCATGCAACTAATTAAACATTCAAACAAACTATAAAAGTGTCATGTTAGATAAATAAACTAGGTGAGATAATAGACACCAAACACTCGAACACCAAATAGACGAAATAATCAAAATCATACCTCAATGTATCTCAGAGGAGGCTATCTTGTCTACATAATCAAGCTAGATTAGAACAATAAAATTTTGCAACATATCAACTCAACCATAAATAAGGCCACGATATCCATAACAATAACTAGCTAACATGCTCATATCATAACTCATAAACAATTTTCATTCATGCATAATAATCACATATGCATAGTCAGTCTAGATTATTAAAACACAATGTCACAAATAATTTGACTCATACCTGAATGTCATAACCCTAACCATCTGCATAGGCCAATCCAATTTAGCATGATATGTATAACATCAAGATCTTACTGTAATAACCCTAATCATTAAGTTAAATAACATATAACAACAACAAGTTAACATATAACATGCTCATCAACAACATATAACATAATCATTAGGTTAACTATCATAAAACAACAATAGCAATGCATACAACCATAGGTTATTATCATTCATGACTATCTAACACATGTGCATATGACTACACTAATCAACTAGTGTTTATCATACATGTAACCATAATAATAATAGAATGACAAGCATATCAATAACCCTAATGCTTATAACAAACATTAACCAACATACCTACATGCCCACCATACAAACTTGTATGATGATTTTCTCTTACCCCGAAGTCCATTGTTGCAAATTCACTTTAATGATTTACATCTCCTACTCTATCTCAGCCAACACATTAGCATCATGATGACCTAATTGCATACAATTACCTCATGCACAACAACCTTCATCATGATAAGCATGCATAACGACATATAGTCACTGACATGCATAACAAATTCATATACAGCCATACCTTCATGACGACATATTCCACAACAACACCATCAACCTTCACATGGTGACATCACTACAACCATGATCAATCACCATGAAAATGAAACAAGCACATGGACAGAAGCATAAGGAACACATATGCAAGTTGCAACCGACATGAATGCATGACTAACACACAACACACCCAGTCTAAGGGGTGAACCATGCTATGATACCACTTTTTCAGGACCTCCTCCCACTTCTACCTAAGTAACCAGCCAATTGGGGTAAACATGTGACAAGAAGTTACTATGATATGATTTGACTCCCTATGTGTCAGTTAAGGAAGTGGAATCAATGGAAACATACCATAACAGACCTTTTGCACCTGCTATAAGACTCCCATAATGCATCCCAGTCATTCCCCAAACCAACCCCTGGGTCCCACTGAGTTTTATACCATTAAACCACGGATTCTCCCTTGATATGGACAAGGGTATGTCTGGGAGGCTCCAGATGCTCACACATCAAGGCGTGCATGCATCTGGGGACTTTTCTCCTCAAACATGTGCCTGCAACTCTTGGATTTGTGCCACTTTTCAAGCCCATAATCCAAGTCACTACCCAGAAACCCCTCTAGCTTTTAGAATCCATAATTTAGATGATGACAACACTTACAAATAAAAAACTGACTCTAGGAATAGGCCTAACCATCCCCAACCAGGACTGACTTTTTGTCAAAAACTTGGCATCAATGAAACCTATAGGAAATAAATACAAGACAGAGCATAAATTATTGATAACTCATATGAGACTTGACAAGAAGGATCACCAAACTCTTCCCTTAAATGTTTTGACATCAATCAGGTCTTGCATCCATTATCCTTTCAATTGCAATAAAATACATTACAATAACCAGTCATATAATCATGCTTATAGCCAGCATTAAACCATGTAAATAACAATGAGATAATACTTATTAAGGCCACATAATAACAAGTACAAAATCAAGAGAACTTAACTTAGATTAAACATAGGCAAGAGTCGACTAGATTTAGGACTTCCACGTACCACTCGACCATAGACATGTTTGAACCAAATATTTCTTTCATCCATTCACCCTCGTTCCATATTCCAAGCATGAATGTGGGATCTCATGGATAAACCAATCCAAAAACAATCAAGGGAATCTGGAGGTTAAATCACCTCCACCCTCACCAAACCGTGATCTCACCAAAATTAGCACCGAGATCACAAAACCAAACTGAGCTAGGAATGCCTCCAGACTCCATCACTATCCTTGAGGAATTTTTTTATCTTTGTGTCTCTCAGGATTTACCATAATTTACACCATATCACTAGGCCCTAAACCGAGACACCAATCTTTCAAGCTTTATCACAATCCACACCGAATCACTAGGCCCTAAACCGAGACTCCAACTATGGTCTTTACCGTGTATCTCGCCAAAACAAGTCAAGGGATTCCGAGGCCTTTGGGAATTCTCCTGAGACCACCTTCACCCCGGATTCCGAAACCATCCGGCAATTCTAAAGCTCAAAATCGAGAAAACAATCCCATCACACCATTTCTATCTGGAAAAAGGCAATGCAAGGCTGAAAACCACTATCATAACCCGAAAAACCATGCCACTGATAGCAAGAGAACCATATACCAACATGCAAATCCATGCATGTCAAAAGTAGCTAGGAAATCGCACATAAAATATGTTGCCTACAAGTATTCTTGTTTAAACTACTTGATCCTTCTCCTCCTTTCTTGATCTTTGATTTCCTTTCCTTTCCTTGTGCTTCCTTCACTTTCTTTCCCTTTCCTTGCACCAACGTTGAGCAAAAGCTTGAGCCAAAAGCGTAACACTGAAAAAAAGCTTGCCAACTAATCCTCAAAAGCCTTTTTATCAATGAGGCCTCTATTTTCTTCATTTTCCATTATTTTCCTTCAATTTCCTCCTCACATGCAATGTGTGACCTTTCACCTTCCTTTTCTCCTATTTTCCTTTATTTTCATAAATAAATGTGCAAAAAGTACTTTTTTCCTTTTTAATGCCTTTGTCAATTTCCTTAGCCATAATAAACCAAAATGAACACCCACACTAGGACGTCTTGCCCAACATTAAGCTTGGAATATGTGTCCCTTAACCGTGGTCTTATTTTTCCTTTATTAACTTTTATTACATAAACTTTTAACTAGAGGCTATTGCACAACTGCAGGTGGGGCTTGCACCCTGGACTCCTATGTGTCTAAGGTGGATGCTCTGTGTGGGATCTAGGCTCCCATAAGAATGTCCATATTGGATGGTAAATATACTTTAGCACTTCCCTTCATAGGCTTTGAATCAGGCTCGGGGGTGGTTAGTTAAAAGAGAGATAATAATGCAGACAACCTATGGTTGAGTGAAAATTCAAAGTCTCAATCTCAATAGCTAAAATATGAAATAAGTTGCTTATTCATGTCCTTTTTGAAAATGAATGCTCTCTCTCTATCTCTCTCTCTCTACCACATGGTTGTGTCAAGAGAGTTGACATGTATTCATATATATCAGTATGAGCTCAAGATGGATTTACAGAGGCTAAGGATTGAGGTCTTCCCGGTATACATAATACATGTGTGTGTGTGTGTGTGTGTGTTTATGTAGAGTTCGAGAGTAGGTTGTAATTTGTATAAGTGTTGGGAGGACCTTGACAGAGGGGCATTCTCGTCTTTAATGGAGGGACTCTTTATCTCGACTCAAAAGTTGAGAGTGCTTATCATAAGTGGAGCAAGCCACTATTGATGGGGCGGGAGACGTGAGCTCTCAAGATAAATGGCGGGAAAAAATATTGTTGGAAAGGAACCCAAACGAAGAAGGGGGTTCACTATCTAGTTTGAATTTTCGATTGTGCTTGGATCACTATCATCATTAGACAAAGAGGGATAAAGTATTTACAACGAAAATTTGCGATTGTATAAGGGTTGGGACCTTGGTGGGACCCATGCTAGGGGGGCTAAGGTGGCATAGTAATATGGAAATAGGATTGATGTGGCATGCAAGAGGCAAACCACGTGGTAGGCACAAAACGACCATATTAAGAGGTTAAGTGGCCCAAAAACAAGCGACATGTGGTGTACTTATAGAATCTCAAGTGGAAGTTAAGTTTTAAACCTCACATCATCTCAGGGTGACGTCAGCATGACGATCATGTGACATCATTTTGGACCTTGGGAGGAATTGTGGGAATCATGTTTCCACGTTGGGACCAAAGACCTGAGTATCCTATTCAGGATGAATAGGTTGTTGCTTGTGGGAATTGCTCAAAGGCTCCAACGTGGGCTTAGGCTCGAATGGCTTGGTAGAGTTTGGTGTTTGGGGCCTTGGGGTGTAAGTTCAGTAGATCATTACCAAGGACCTGAAGTCCTGAATAGCTTGTTTGGGGTTGAGGGGGTTAATGGTTTCTGAGTTTATTTGAAGGCCCGAATGTGGGCCGAGGCTCAAAAAACTCCATACATGGTGCCTGGGGACTGGGGAATGTTTGTTAAGTGTTCCCTACTGCAGGGCTGAGAACTTGAATAACTAATATAGCATGAATCTTAATTAAGGGGTTAAACTGGCATGGCCAATTGAAGAGGAGACGTGGCCATTGTCACATGGGCATACATGTGGGATTAATATGGTTATGTGGATCACCTAGGTGAGGTGGGATTACTATGTGGGAACCATGTAGGTGCCACTTGGTAGCCATGCTAACATGGCAGGGCTTAAAAGGGCCAAGTTTCAAATGGCTATAACTTTCGATTTGTAAGTCGAATTGAGGTAAAATGTATATCGTCGAAAATCTGTTGACGAGCCGGATACAATGGTGGCATTACTTTTTAGATTCAAGAAAGTTGGGAATTGAGGAATTTTATGACCCCAATTCCATGACAGGACTATGAAGGTTTGTTTAAATGAATATAACACCTTCCAATGAGATAGTTTAAGCTAAGGTGGTGGAAGGGGATGTTACAATAGAAAAATGAACATTGTTAACAATATGGTTGATATAGTGGAGTCATAGACAAATGTGTTTTTGATCAAGAGTCTAAGAAAACGATGGTTTCTTAATGTCAATGGATATGTCATCAATAATGTAGTGGCAGAGTGTAATAGATAGATGGCCACTAACAACAAAGTATCAGATAGAGGGGTTGCTAACGTGGTGTGTGTGAACAAGCGATTCATTGACAATGAAATGATTAGTAGGGGAGTTATTGATTGTGGGATTATCAACAAGAGAGTTGTCAATAAAGTAGAAATTGACAAAAGGGTCATCAATGAAGGGTTGTTCAACAAGGTATCACTCAACATAAAGGTGATCAATAAAGTGGCCATTAATAGGAAAATTGCTAAAAAGTTCTCATTGATAGAAAATTTGTCGATAAAGATGATTGACAAAGACATCATTGACAAGGTATGCATTGAAAAAGTGGTTATTAATAAAAGATCATAAACAATATAGTTGTCTACAAGGGTTGTTGATAGAGAGAGTCACATGCAACATGATGATCAATAGAGAAGTTATCGATAGAGAGTGGTCATTTCTATAGTTTGATTGGTAAAGGAGTTGCTAATAGCAGAGTCAATGAAAGAAGCCCATATAGAGGATGAGATAGATGGATATGAAAGTGTTGCTTGGAAACGAAGAATAAGAAAAAGGAAAAGACATTGAGAATAGGTAAAAGATAAAGGATAGCTAGAGCATTTAGATGCAATAGGGAAGGAATTAGAGAAGGGATTAGAGGCTAAGATGGAGGCATACACATACACATTATATGGATATACAACAGTGACACAATTAGTGAAGAGGAGATTAAGAGGATAGAGAAAATAAACCAACATATTTGGGAGATATGAAGGTTGAGATGAACAAGTTAAAAAACATAAAAGACGAATAGAAAAATTGAAAATAAAGAAAAGATTCTTCCAATAAAAAATATAATAAAAAGATTAATCTAAAATTGTTTAATAAAAGTAGAATTAAAAATAAATAATCTTAAAAAAATGAAAAATATAAATAAAAAAATTTCCTAACCATTATGATTACATGTCTATTAATAACTGAATTACTCCCTCAAAGTCAATTTTTATGTTTCTTTCATTATTCTCTATCATTACAACTGCAGTACATCATTGTATTTGTCTCATTCTTACAACCTCATCCGTCATGATCCAATGTTAATTTTCTTTTTATTCTCAAATCTCTATAGAAAATATATGTGTTAACAATGTTATTTTCAATACAATGAAAACCAAATTTGCAGATGTAGAATTGAGACCCATAATTAAAAGTTTATCTACTAATTTAAGTCATGGAAACAATACAAACATTACCTAGACTTTGGAAAATTTTAAAGCATTCTTCAAGAATATATTCACTGCTTACACCTAAATATCTTTCAAAATTAATGTCTCACGTTGGTGGCTCATTGATCAGGGTGCTGCCGCATGCCCGAACCATACTCCGAGGGCTAAGAAGTATTAAAGGCTCCATTACCAATGCTAATACACGTGTATTTAATATACATCCGTATTTTGTTGGCCATAAATATAAATATAATGGTTGGTTCACGGGTTTCAAATATTACAGTTGAACATTGTCATATAAAACTGAAGACTATACTAGTAATATATTTTTATAAAAAGACAAAATTTGCAAGAAGTTTTCAGGGGGGCTATCTTTTCGGTAACCATTTTTTCTTGGCTTATTAAACACTTCATCTAGCCTCAACAACTACTTTTCATATAATTTTCGTTGAAGCAAGATAAATTAGAATAGCCAAAAACACAACCATAAATATATATCTCGTTCTGTTAGATATTTTCAACACAAAACAATCACCCCAAAATATATAATCCAAATCAAATTACAACATTTATAAATCATATAACCAAATTTTCAATATGATAAAATATATAAAATTTCAAAATTGAATTAAGCAAGGTTTTTCGGTAAAAATTAAATAAGCGAATTTTTTTGGCTTACCTGTTTTGAAGCAATAAGTGTGGTTCATCATCAAGACTATATTAAATATTAACGAAAACAAATTAATTTTAAATAAATTAATTAACAAAATAAAGATTAAGTTTTATTATAAATATTATTAAATTATTAATAAACCATTTAATAATAATAAATATATATTTTTTATCAATAAAAAAAATTATAAAGAATAAAAAACAATAATTTAATTTTGTTTATTATATTATAATTTTTGTTTATGAATAAAATTACAATTAAAATTATAATTTTTTATATCATAATGAGATTTTAATATTATATTTTATACAATATACTTATATATTTGATAATTAATATTTATAAAAATGAATATTTATATTTAAATTTTATTGATATATATAATTTATATATATAATAATATATATATATATATGAACACGAATCAGTTGGGTGGGCAAACACTGTTCGCCTAGCCAATCAGAATGCTTGGATTTTGCCCTTCTAACCAATACCATCGTGACATGTGTTTGCCCTTCCATCTTGCAATTTGTCAAACTACATTTCTGCACAAGGCTCACCTACACCATCCTACCCTACTCCTCTACCTTCAGCATTTACTTCTCCTGCAGACTGACAAGGCGAGGTTTCATTATACTGGCCCAACGGGAGTGAATAAGTTCGAACCCAAGAGGAGATACCCATGGTTGGAAGTCGTTGTTCTCTGCATTGCTACACTAGGGCGGGAAACGGAAGCCATGGTTGCGCATTGATTTGAACAAACTTTGCCCTATGGATTCTTTATGGTTTCCTTATTATCTCCATGTCTCTTCTCAGCGACAGAATTCCTCGAGATGAAGGGGAAGAGATTCAAAAAGGGAAACCATCATGTTTTGTGGTGATTCTGAAGAATAGGGCATTAGTTGCTAGATGTTCAAGAATTTGAAGGTTTACTAGTTTGCACCGTGGTTGCAGTCTTCATGATTAAAGTGGGGCTTAAAGCTCAATCTTTCTCTCTGACAGGGTGCCCTTTGGATTTTTTCTCTCCCAAACCCTAAGGGTTTGAAATTTGATTTCCACTTAGCCTCCCAATTCTTGAGTTAGAAAATCTGCCCTCCGCCTTTAGACGCCCTCAACCCGACGTTGTTCCATTGAGCTAAAGAAGCAACATGAACAGGAGGAGGGGCAGAAAGGGGTGATTCTGGTCTTCAATCTTCAATCTGATATTTGGGATGTGAAAGCTTCAATCTTTGGGCGATTTCTGTGGAGAACTCTCATTTGGGTCCGGATCTACTATTTTTAACGATATCCACGCATAGAACATTGAGTTTTCTTAATCCCGTGAGCTCAACAAAGCCAGGTTTTACTTTTACCTCTCTCGTCTTGATCCTTAGATAATTCATCCGCTCTAGGAATTTCTTCTTCCTGATGAGACGGTTCCTCGTCTTGTTTAAGACCAAATTCTTCTTTTGCATGACCAGGATTCTCCTCTTCTTGTTTAAGATCGGGTGGTTCATCAATGTATTACCTAAAACTGAAAACAACAATAGATTTTCCTCCAAAGAATAAACTTTTTGAGTCTTATAACATTAAGAATGGTGGAAAGTGCATTTATACAGGCAAGCTAATATCATGTTGATTCTAAGTGATCTGTCCATTAATATTAGGAAAATAAAAAGGCAAATGAAAGTGAAAACCTACAATAAGAACTTGCACTGAAAAATTAGTTTGATATATTAGATTTGCATGATAAAAATTAAAGAAACAATAATAGAAGAAAGAGTCAAACCTCTTCGTTGTGACTATACATATTTTATGAGTTATCTTGAGTGATAGTGTTGTACGAGCAGTATAGATGACAAAGCGAACCTATTGTGAAGACAAAATTCTTATATAGATGTTACTGAGGTGGTGCACTGAAAGCTGAGTAGAGTTAGGTGGTGCACTGAAAGCTGAGTGGAAGTGATTGTGAGGTACTTTTGTGGGAATGGACAATGAACATTTGGTAACTACAATTGCTTATTGATCCAACTGTGGATCCCTATGATTTTACAAAGGTCCAAGAATTTGTATTTTACTAAGTTTGTATTTTACTAAATCTTCCCTAAATAAATGTGTCGTGTTCTCGAGTTTCTAGAATCTTCCTTTCTTTTCTGAGAGAGAGCATATTAAAATAAGTCTCCTCGAATGATCCATGGATGATCTTCAATGATGGGAGAGAAACTGCTTAATGAGATCAAATATAAGAGTTAGAATTTCACAAATGGTGAACATGTTAGAGAGGGTCACTTCCTCAAGATTCTAAAAGATTGCCAAACCTTGGGTTGGTCTCTATGCATATATGACTACAAATTGAAAGTTTCTCCACTTGCATGCAATTACTCTATCAATATATTTACTAGAACGCTGAGTTTATTATGTCATCATGAAATCTACCCTTTCCTATTAGAATATTAGATCTACTAAACTAGTTATCTATCTAAGAAACCAACAATCTATCAACATATAAATAAGAACATAAAGAGAACAAGGAAAAAGAATACAACAGATATACGTGGTTCACCAAATTGGGTTATTTCCATGGGAAGGTTGTCTAAGAATACAACAGATATACGTGGTTCACCAAATTGGGCTATTTCCATGGGAAGGTTGTCTTCTATTATCTCCAGAAATCTCCTACAATCTTACAAATAGCAATATGTTGTGAGCATAGGATAAGATGTGATGGTATCACAAAATGGTATATGTCTTAAGAGGCTTCCTTGACCCTATTATATACCTAGAGATGTGGAGGAATTACTCTCACATATTAAATGTGGGATAATATAATTCTCCAAAATAACCCCTATTTATATAATAAATGGACACAAGAGTATACTATGCCATGATAAATATGAGATATAATGTATTACTCTTTTACATAAGATTATGGACAACTTTTGACATAATACAAAGACATTATTCCAACACTCCCCCTTAATAATGGTTGAGAGAAGGGCCCATCCTAACACTAAGGAAGAAAGGATTCATTACTACTCCCCCTTGATGACAACTTCCCTCATTTTCTTAGATAGATAGCTAGTTTAGTAGATCTAATATTCTAACATTTCCATCTCTTTTCAAGGATCATGTGCTTTCTTTTCTAACTCAAGCCCCTTATATTCCATCATATTACTTACACTGGGAACTTGGTTGGGTGGAGGAATGAACTTGGTTGGTTGGAGAAATACACTTCTAAGATTAGCTTGATTCATTTTGAATTGACCAGCGTTTCCTCTAACTCTTCGAGTTTTTATTAGATTTCCCTCCCTTTATTCTTTTCCTCTTTGTACACATTTTTGTACACCGTGGGAAAAACCTGAAATTTAGTTCTCTCATTTCATATAAAAACCTGAAAAACCTATGAATATGTTTGTTATTTCACAAAAAAAAAAAAAAATGTTGAAATAAACCAAAAAAAATAAATATGCACTACAACGACAACACTTTTAAATTCAAGACAAGAAGGAGATGCCTAGGCACAAAATCCTTCCAATATGCAATTTTTACAACCTAAAAATAGAACTTTGAAATTTAGCACATGAAGGGGATCAGGACAAAATCTTGCTTGTCGGATGTCTCCTACCACAACTAAACCAAGCACCTAAGCCTTTGCTTTCAGCTCTGGATTCTTTGTTTCACGTTGTTCCGGCCGACATACACTAATGTTCCGATTGAAACTCATGGGCATATCCAGGCGTTGAGCTACACCCTCTTAAACTTAATTACGAGACATACACCAATGTTCTGATTGAAACTCATGGGCATATCTAGGCGCTGAGCTACACCCTCTTAAAATCAATTAAGAGAGTAACCTCTCCACTGGATCTTGATATATTTCATTTCTGTAAAACGTACTAGGACAAGACTCCTATTTTTGAATCACCTATGCGTTTGAGACTTCAACGCATAAACCTCCATTTCCATGACTGCTGCCAATTATGGCTCTCATTTTTCCAAATGATAGCAATGCCAATAAGGTAGTTGCCATAAACCGAACGAACTTTCTCGTGACCAGCGAAGTGATCAGTTTTTTTTTTTTTTTTAATTTGTCTCACAGAGCATTGCAAGTTTGCGATGCTACGTTGTTAAGCTTGTGAGAGCTATCTCCCCGAGGACGATGCGAGATGGCACGTAGCCTCATGCAGGGTTGCACGTTACTTGAATGGAGATGTGGGTTATCCATATATTAAATTTATTTATAATTGTTTATAATTGCCACGTACAGACGGTAAGATGCACGATATGTTATGTTTTTTAAATGAGAATGGGGAGGTCAGAATTATTAAAAGAAGAATTGAGGAGGACCATAAGGCAGTTTACACTAATTTATTCAATGCTCAATCAAAAAATAGTTGTGAAAGCAAGAAAAAATTAGAAAAGGAAAAAAAAAAATTCAAGTAATATGTTAATTAGAGCATAATGGCACCAAAATTAGCATTAAGTGATAGTTTTTTCATGATTTCCTGCACAAGGAGTACGCATTTTCTGTTGGCAAGGCATGAAATGACATCCATTCAGATTCAAGTTCATGCACATTACACTTCACTATTTTTCATTTTTGCTCATCTAGCCCAACATCCATGGGACATCCAAAATATAGATAATTATAGTAAGCATAGATGAATTTATGGAAAACAAAAATTCAAATGAATACCCAAAAGTGGTACTGACAATGACAGACAAGGGGAACCATGCCAGCTACTCTACTTCTAAACTCCAATAATTGACTAAATCTAGAAAAATACACATGTTTTGCACTTTGTTTATTGAAATTATTCAACAATTAAGCAAACAAATGAACATTCCAGCCTTTTAGTAGTAAGGCAGAGAGATGGAGAAAGTGCTAGCATTAAATAGAGATGAAAATGATGATAAATATGTTCGGTGTTGTGCAGGTTTCAATGAATACTGATAGGTATATCCATCGAAATTGGTAGTCATGTCTAGCAAAATCAAAATTCGTTGGATAAAGTATTTGACTAGGTGTTATTAATGATTTATTGCCACGAAAAAAACCATCAATATATTTTGGAATTTTATTTTTTTGAAAATCAAACGTTTTCTCACACCCTACATCTTCTGGAGGGCCATCACTAAAAGTGTTTGTTTATTGATTTTGACATCAGCAATTTTAATGCTTTCTGAAATAATGCTTTCCTTCTTGTTGTTAATTTAAGGCTGATAAATTTATCAAGTTGTCCAAGCGCTCTCATGTCTGATTCCAAGTAGTTATAGTTGCACGAGTCAACAATATCTTCTTATTATGTTATATTTATACTGGCAGATTCTTGGTTCATTTCTTTATGGACGTTAGAACAATTTTCTTAATGTTGGTGAGTGATCCAAATTTGGTCAAAGGCACTGCTAGGTCTGTAATCACTGTTTCTAGCCTTAAGAAAAAACCCACATAGATTATCAGCAGTTCTTTGCACCTCCTGGTACAAATGCTAGTTTTAAGATTTATTAGGTTTTGATTTTAGTTATTACTCTATATATGACTCTATCGGCACTTCTCCTTGGTCACTAGGAAACTTGGGCACATATTTAAGATGATGTCGGGATCTAGTCATTCTCCCTACCTCCAAGGTGTTTACTTATCATATCTCTCTCCAGCTTATAGGATATTAATTTTATTTTCTTTTTAATTTAAATATTAGTAGTATTAAAAAATTATATTTAATTTGAATAGTTTTATTTATTTTGAACATATTCTTAAATTTTAAAGTTTAGAAAATAATTTTAAAAGTTTTTTAAAAGTTTTTATGTTTTTTTTTCTATATTGAAAGTACACATGGTTATAAATGGAACAAATTGTGACATCATTTAAGGTGATTTTGTAAGTCTCATTTAAGATAATTTGTAAGTTTAGAACTGAGAAGATAGAGATGTGTTGATCTAGGCCCATTGTACTACCATTTTTGGCTCACTTAGCTTAAGCAACCAAGAGATATGAATCAACGAGAGATTAAGCAAGTAATTTTAAGTAAATATAGTTTATTTATTTGACTTGAGAGTTGAACCAAATGTAAAATATTTTCAATTCTAAAAATAATTTATTTATTTGACGAGGATTACCCAAAATCTCTTTCTTGAAATTGAGGAGATCATAAATTCAACTTTCTTATCCCATTAGAGTTCTGAAATTGGAATTAGGTTTTTTAATTGTATAGATTTTAGATTTAGTTTAAGAAAAAAAAAATATTGTAACAAAATATTGAGAATTGATATGTAATTTAGGTATATAAAAGACATTTCAATACAATTGTTTTTTATCTTCAACCTTCTTAACGTCATAAATATGAGATTATTTGGATATCCTAAGTTTAAGGAATTGGTCAATGCCTTATTTCGCTCTGGAGCTCATTAGAGGTTATTCTCATTTTAACAACATTGATTTTTTGGATAGAATAATACCTATCAACCCACAATGTCAAACTATTTAAAAAAACAAATAAAACTACATGCACAAAATTCATTTATAAAAAAAAAAAAAGCAATGACATGCCACCATATGGCTCTTGTTTAACGTAAGTTTTTTTCTTTCTTACTCTATCGTACTTACTTGTGTTATATATTTGTAATATATAGAGTTATGGTTCGATGGATTTGATTGAATATGATTCATTGATTTAATGCTAGAATTTAATAATTTATGTACAAGTGCTATGAACAATAGGACTTTTAGGACTTTTATGTTATGAGCGGATTGAAAAAATGGTGAACGTTTTAATTTATGGAATGGATTTAAAAAATGCTTAATGCTTTAAAAGACAAAATCAACCCTATAGGGCAAAGGTTAGCCACATATAGTCAAATCTGGTGTCCATATACTGCACTTCGTTAAATTATATTTCCCCTCTTCCAATTCAGTAGGCTTTAACGGGCTTGTCGATGATTAGCGTTCCATTGTGAAAATTGATCAACCATTCGACAACATTAATAAAAAGTGGTTGGACCAACGCTCTTTAACCAATAGATGTAATGACTTGGAGCCTAATAGTGTTATATATGTTGAATGAAAGCGATAAATCTGCAAGATTGTAATTATAGTTACACATGTTTCAGGCATTTGTCATGATGTATTGCCAAAGATATTAACAATGCACATTGAGCAAGGCATTGGTGGTCGAGTGAGCCCCACGTTATCTATTTTTATCATATTGGTTGTGAATAAAGAACTAAATCTCAAATTTAAATTTCTTTATATACTCTCATTTGTCATATGTTTAGTTGAATAATCATTGTGTTTCTTTACCATGTTTTTGAAAAATAACACAAATCTGATCATGCAAATTCTGTGTTGATATGGTTGATTGTAAAGTAGTTGAAGTGGATGATTTTAAATTAGGGATTTTTTTATTACCATGGTGAATTGGTAATTTGTTAGAGTAATTTGGGCAAGGCTCAGGATCAAGCATATTACTAATAGCCCACAAGCTCATGATCAAGCATATTACTAATAGCCCACAAGCCAGATATAGTAGAAACTCATAACTCAGCTAAGACGAAGGCGTCTGAAGACCATCGAAAATGCTTATCCTTCTAGCTTTACTATGATGAGTCATAGTGCCTCATAAAGGAATTTGAAACCAAGTGGTGGGGATAACATTCCAATGAGACAACAACCCCATCATCCCATGAAGAAACTTAAATCGAGGATTTGTTAAGTAGCGTTGACTGACGAACGGAAAGGACAAAGACAATTTGAAAGTCCGCATATATCTTGTTCTCCACAATGATAACAATTATCGGCAATGATAATAGAGGTGTTTGGAGAATGAATAAGGGTAAGGGAAAGCATTTTAAGTTTGCATTAGATCGCATTATCGACGAATTCACAAGCTACGATATTGTTTAATTTAAATCAGATGGATTATAATAGGGTATATTTTTTAAATTTTTATTTGTATTTTTATTTTAATCATTGGTGTATTTTTATATGTTCTTAGAGTAAATTAAATGCTTTTGAATTTTATATTAAGGAAAATTATTATTAAATTAGTTGGTTTGTAAAGTTGAAATTTAATTATATAAAGCGATTTTGTTATGGAAATTTGAAAATCTTATTAAGACATAATGGTTTAAGAGAAGAACCACAAAGTAAAGGTATCTAATGAATCAACAACAACAAATCTAAAAACAATATTCAAAACGATAAGCATAACCTTTTATAAAATGAAAGTCATGGAGATGAAACTACCTAGGTTTATTGAAGTTGAGGAAATAACATCAAAGCATACATATAACCCTAAAAATGAATGGCTCTAGATGTAAAATCAATTTATATGCTTGAAAACCATTTTTCCAATCAAACTAGCATGTCTTCCAACCTTGTAAATAAACTAAAGAAGAGAGAAAATTAGTGATAACTATTAAAGCATGCCACGTCACCTTACTTTTAAATGCACTAAAGGGCTTTCAACATTTTGTTTAAAATCTAGATGGAGATTGATATTGATTTTTATATAAGAGTTTTTATATTTAGTGATTTAGTTTTTCAAGATGATCTCTTCCCAAATCTTATATTCCTTCTATTCCTTTGATGTACCTTTGCACCTTCAGGGGCAATTGCTAGTAATTTTTATATGAAAATATATAAATGATTGGTTATCGTGTGTCTATATATATATATTTCTTAATTTTGTGGAAAGGAAGTAAAATTGTAATTTGATTTGGAGTATGTCTTAAAATTGTTTCTGTTTATAAGGGCGACATGAGAGGGAGGGACCCTTCGATATCTCGATGAGCAACATGCAGTTAAGTTCGCCTGGGGAATTGGTAAAGGAACCAACAACATGGATGAGATGTATGTGCTTTTGTTAGGTCTTCAATTAGATAAGGAAAGAGTCATTCCTAGGATCATCATCATAGGGGACTCTTTCAAAACTATTCAATTTTTGCTCAATGTATCTAATCAAAAGGCCAACTATTTAAACCTCCTCCTTCTCAGAATCAAGAGTATCTTGGATACCTTCTTGAGAAAAAGTTTCTTCCACACCCTAAGGACATAAAATTAAGATGCATATAAGTAGGCCAATCACATCTATCGATTAGAGAAGGGGAAAATGAAATTAATGGAAAAATTGGATGGAGATCTATCCCTTGACATCAGTTATGAGAATGGCATACTCCCCATCTACTAAAGTCTCAAACAACCATAGAGCCAAGTTGGAAAGAATTGAAATAAGTACTCATTCCTATGGATTAATTATATCCTATATCAATATGAGATCTCTCAAATCAACTTGGAGGTATGATAGTGGATTCACCACCAAGGTGGCAGGGGACAAGCATGCAAGCCACAAGCCCCCTCGTCCCTCGCCCCAAGTGAATTTGATTGGATATATTTGGATTAATTTGCCCTATTTCGAGCAAGGTCAAACCATGGATCTAAGATTGAGCGATTTAACGTGAATTTTTAAAGAAATGACAGATGTATTGTGGGAGGTACCAAGCATAAACTCCTCATTCATGGAGGTTGGTAACATTTTAACTATGGAAATCCTTTTATACTGGGAGCACAGAGGCATTTGGGACAATTTGAACTTTGGGTATTACATTCCCATGGTTCTTTGATTTGCAACAAGCTTGAATATAGGGCTTGTAGTTGTGCTTATTGAAGTCAAGGCTTGAAATTGGCCTCTCATCTTACAGATGACACTTATTTCTGAAGATTTTAAATATCGTGCCTCTCTTATCACTTGTAATTGGGAGAGTCACAATATAGGTTGTAGGCTTCAATAACAAACTCTAAACCAAACAATTCTAGGAATTCATGAACTCTGCAAGTATAACTTTGAAACCACTCTCTTCGAATCCTTCTATCTGCAAATCATTGAGTTCCCCTCTATTTCAATTCCACTTGTCTTGCAAGTCATTCTTTGGATTTGGAGTTGGGGTCCATTAGTTCCAAGGGTCCATATTATCTACTCATAGGACACCAATATCAAATGGATAAGCACAACCCCAACCAGAAGGAAGCGAGGGCACCCCAAAAGGATCGGATTCATGCTCTTTTTTCCCTCATCGCCCTGTCAACACGCACCCCATGGACCAATCTCTTCAATGGCATATTATCCAACTTTCACAAATGTATATAGATTTGTTTGAAGGAATGAAAAGGCTACAAGATCAAATTAATAGGAAGAATGATGAAATCGACTCTCTCCACAGTAAATTGAGTGATCTTTCCTCCTTTCGTCATGCAATAAGTCAACAAAGCTCTGGAAGAAACTCAGGTGCAAATTAGTCTAAAGCGATGTCAATAGACTCCCCCTATTAAATGTCAATGTTTCATAGAATTGTCGTGCTTTGTGGCCAATTTTGTTAGTTATATAGCTGCAAATCTGTTAGTAGCATGTAGGTATTTGGTATCATGCATGTAGATGACTATGGTTCTCCTTCTTTGCCTTCTTATGAGGATGAACTAGCTCTCAGAACTCATTATAAATCTCTTGGGATTTTGGCTGCATTCCAGGCACAAAATTTATAAAATGCTACTCATCATTGATAAAAAAATATTGATTTTGTTTAGCTAATAGCTCATCTTCTTTGACTATAAGGAAACAAGTTAATGATCTAAGACCCATAGGCATCTCGCAGGAATGGAAGACTGCCCCCTTACGAATACCTAGCAAGTAGTTCTAGGTGGTGTGGTTTTCCCCTTTATAACATTATGTATCAATTAGTATTATAATGTTCAGAAATGATACATCCTAATTGACCATTATTTTATGTGATTTTTCCCACTTTGTTTTAAAAAAAATAGGAATAAAAATTATAATTGATAATATTTTGTTATGTGTGTTTGTGTGAAGCTAAATGTTTGACTTCATTGGAGGTAGTTTTAGTGATGAGTACAAAGATTATTAGTTTTTTTAATGTTATTTATGTTAAAATTGCCTTTTGATTTTGGAGTAAGATTTAAAACTATTTTTGATTGGTCAAAAACTCGTCTTTATTGATTGTAAGGAAATAGGTTAATGGTCCAAAACCTAAAGGAATTTGGAAAGAATGGAAGTCTTCCCCTTTATAAACCACCAGTAAGTCATTTAAAGTTGTGTAGTTTTCCTTAAACAATGGTGATGAGTAAGCTCACACTCACAAATAATATAAATGATGACTATCCTTAATACTACTTTACTAGTTGATAACTGAATTATGGTAAAATTTGTAGCTTTAAGAAAAAACTCTTTCTCTATTAACGAAATCACTTTTAATTTTATTTATTCTCATCCCAAAACAAATGGAGATCTCTCTTATCTCAAAGTTCATAGTTACTTCAAATCACTTGATTAGAAGGAATTGTAAATCAAGAATAGTCATTATCAAGCCTTATATAAAGAAGTGTCATTGTGGTGGTAGTGCCCCTACTGAGAAGGTCTTACAATGACTTAATAGAAGCTATTTGCAACGTACAAATACAGATTTTGGAGGATATTTGATACCTATCTTGAATAGACATCAAGATAGGGTCTCTATAAGTAATATTAAAGTTGATGTGTAATTGCCCTTGCCAAGCATATAAATGCAAGATATGTTGAATATGTTTACCTAGAAAATATAAATATTGAAGATATAGTTTCTCTACTTGGTGAGTTATGGGTCACTTGAGATGTTAACAATTTTGTGTCTATTATTGACAAATTTCCACTAAATTCTTATTGATGTTAAAAGAATTTATGTGAACATTTTAATAATAATAACAACAACAAAAATATTCTAATTTTAAGGTCATGGCCAAGTTAGACACCAAATTGGTGTATTAGACCCTCTTGTTTGTCGGACAAGGGACCTCCACTCAGTTTCAAATTCCACGGGGGCGCATCTTTGGCCCGTTGTGATAAGGCTCAAGTATTAGGCTCGCCCACCCTTCAAAGTATCGACTCTTACTAAGTCATGAATTCCTTGTATACATAGCTTATGGGTTGTTGGATATATTCTTGGTGTTAAAGTAGCAAGTGTCAGTTTTGATCTTGTACCTCACCCAAATTACTCCAAAAAATTACCAATTCATCATGGTAAAAAAAAAAAATCTATGGAGGTGTACATATTGTACCCCACTTTGGATTTGAACATGTGACCTCTTGAGAAGAAACACACATTTTTAATCATTATGCCCATAATATACTTGAATCCATCTGTTAATATTCATCCAACCTTTATGTCTCAAAACCAAATATTTTCATAATCACTAATAAATCACATAGTCTAGTCTCCTTGTGGGATGACCGAGTGGTTTTCAGAATGGGTTTGTATTCCCTCCACCTAGTTTAAAATCCCATAAGGGGACATCTTTAGCCTGTTGTGATAAGGCTCAATGAGAAGGTTCCCCCACCCTTGTGGAGTCTCGACTCTTGCTAAGTCATAAATTCCTATTATATATGGCTTACGGGTTGTTGGATATACTCTTAGTGTTATAGCGACATCCACTAGGTTTCATCTTCGACCTCTCCCAGATTATTACAACAAGATACCGAGTCACTATGATAAAAATAAGTAAAACGCATAGTCTAACTAATAGATGAAATGACTCTTTTCCAAGCACTTTTATGGTTCATTTTTCCCAAAAACTTGTAGGTAGTTTTAAGAATCATAAGTGTAAGTTGTTTAATCTACAAAGTTTTAGTGCCTCAAGGGTTTTTCAAGGTGGTGAGTCCATTTATGCATTCAAGGTGGTGAGTCCATTTATGCATTCAAAAGTGATTGTCTCTCTACACCAAGAGAACTTCTCAGAACTCACAGATTTTGTCAATGCATCTGTAGTATTCTTCGAAGTGTCCACCTTTACCAGCAACACCTTTTTGTCTTCTATCATATCCCTCACAAAGTGATACTGAACATCAATGTGCTTTGTCTTTGAATGATATGCAGGGTTCTTTGCGAAAAAAATTTCACTTTGGCTGTCACATTCTATCCTTATAGCTTCCTGTACTAACCCCATACTTGAACACAATCTCTGCAACCAAACTGCGTCCTTGCTTGCATGAGTGGCTGCCATGTATTCTGCCTCTGTAGTTGATAGTGCCACTACAGATTGTTTCTTACTCATCCAACTGACTGCACCTCCAAATAGGTTAAAACATAC
>APFE031261904.1:88275-117740 GCA_000404065.3 Pinus taeda
CAATTTTCATAGAAATCAAAATCCAGAGAGCTATTACTCATACCTTCTACCATACCTTTACCACGAAGTATCTGAAGGCCCTTTTCTCCAATATGTCCAAGCCCTTGATGCCACAGCATGGTCTTCTCTCCAGAGACCACTAGATTTTCTGCTCCACTTTCAAGAACCATAGAACTATTGCACCCATCAATAATAGCGCTACCTTGCAGCTTGTACAGAATTCCAATCTGAACTCCCCGCATCAATACCAGTGCTTCCCAAACCATCTTGTAGGTATCCTTCTCGAACACAGTTTTTACACCTACATCATCCAGCTTGCTAACAAAAATCAGATTTCTGGCTAATGTAGGAATATGTAGAACACCTGGAAGCGTTCTAACCCTGCCACCTTGCAACTTCAACTTTACTTTTATGCGACCAACGATTCTAGCCTTCTTGTCATCCCCCAAGAAGACATCACCACCATCATATTTCTCATACTCACAGAACCACTCTCTATGGGGAATGAAGTGAAAGGATGCACCTTAGTCAATCAACCATGCCTCATGATCTACATGTGTACTTGAAGAAGCCAAGTACACATCCCCAACTTCATCTGAGGTGGTTTTCGCCTCTGCAGAAGGAGCCTCATCAAATCCCTCTCCTTTGTCAGGAGCTTTAGATTTATAGTCCTTTTTGTAGTGCCCTTCCTTTCCACATTTCCAGCACACCACCTTTATAGGTTTTCCTGGAGATTTAGATCTCCCTTTAGATTTAGATCTCCAACTCGATGGCTTATTTTTGTTTCTGTTCTGGGTCTGCCCTCATACAGACAAGGCATCACCATTTTGGCTCTCCATATTTTTCCGTCTCATCTCCTTCGTCAACAAGGATGAGACTATTTCATCAAAATTCAAGGCAGATGCATTGCTACCTATTGCAATAACCAGACTATCCCACGAATTTGGTAGAGAACACAACAAACTGATGCACTTATATTCATCTGAAATTTTAATATCAGCAAATGCTAACTGACTTACCACAGTATTAAATGCATTCAGATCCTCTGTCACCGAGTCTCCATCTTTCATCCTCAGGTTATACAGCTTTTTCAGCAGGAACAGTTTATTCACGAGAGACTTGGATTGGTACAAAGTCCCTAACTTGTCCCACAAAGCCTTTGTCGTAGCTTCCCCTGATACATTCAGCAATACTGAATCTGAGACACACAATCGTATTGTGCTCTTTACCTTTCGATCCAACTTCTTCCATTCTTCATCGTTCACTCCCATTGGTTTAGTACGTGGATCTACCGCGATCCATTGATCTTTATCCACCAACAGATCCTCCATCTTGAGTTTCCACAACTCAAAACTCTGACCATTAAATTTCTCGATCTCTATCTTTCCACCACTCGCCATCTTCTTTCACCACCAAAGTCGATCTCGCAGATCTCCCACTGAACAGGTTCTACCACTAGCTCGAGCGAAACTCCTCAACAACAAAGGCATCCCCTTGAAGCCAAAAACAGCTTTGATACCAAATGTAGGTTTTAACCCCGTACAGAAATTACCTGCATACGAATTCTAGAACACAGAAAAATAAACAATGAGAGCATAACACATAAAACACATATACACAAAGATTTTCCCACTGTATCCCAAAACCGAGACTACCAACTTGATTTTTCATTATTTTTCTTTCAATGTTACAATACATATTTATACATGTCGAAGCATCCAATATCGTGGACCGAAAAACCATCGCATCCAATAACATGGACTGAAAACCATCGCATCCAATACCATGGACCTAAAACCATCGTGTCCAAAAAACATGTGCGAAAATCATGCACAAAACCATAGGTGGGTCTGCCCAACCTAACATAGGGTCCAAAACCAAAAATTTTCGGGGCGCTGCCCCAGACCCCATAAAGTGGGGTTACGGGTGCCCTTCAAACCCCTTGTTAACTACGTGGAAATAATATAACACAACCCAACAGATGGTAGCTTATCTCTAAGAAGATATGTCACAGCTACATCCTCAGAATTGTGTTACAATGAGGCTCAAAGGCCTATTAATTATTGAGAAACAATGTAAAACCCTAAACATCCAAAAACCTAACCCTAGGAAATGAAGCACCAAACTATGGGCTTCGTTTAGGTAAATTGGTTCAACTTCCCGGGGTTGTAACTTTGGCTTACGATCTCTGTTTAACGTGCACAATACCTTGTTAGAAAGATCTATCTATGGACTACAACTTTCAAGTGGCAAACACACATTTTAAATTGTTGTTGGCCCCAAAGTTTCAAAAAAAAACATCATTTAGGGCCTCAAAATAGCTTTGGAAGTTGAGGACCCAAAAGACTGCCAAAAATAGTAAATTGTGCTACAAATAAGGAAAATGAAAAACTGAAAGAGACAGTGGTGGGGGTCCAAGTGGAATAGACAAGTGGCCACCAAAATCCACTTGGATCAATCCTCACCCCTTAGGAACCAATGGTCCCCATTGCATTGAGCACCTCCATGAGATGGAGAAACTTCTACTGAACTTGGTCCTTGCTAAGCCACTTGCCTTGGTGCAAGAGTTTTATAGCTTTGACAACCCGATATAGTTGGATCTTCTACTGGTGATTATTCTTGACCTTTGTGTCCATAATCCGATCAATTATGGCATGTTCCATGCAATCTGGGTTTAACTCTATTGGTGTGAGTTGTTCTGCAATGTCTGATGTGTCCAGTAATGGTGGGAAGTATGGTCGGAGGTGTTCCACATTGAACATTGGTTGCAGGCCAAGGAATGGGAGAATGTTGAGCTCAAAAGAACTATCTCCCACAGCCTTGGTAATGTTGTAAAGACCGTATCAGAGTGGTATGAGCTTTTGATCAGGTCTGGTAAGGCATTCTTTCTGCAAATGCAACCAAACTTTTTCACCCACCTAAAACTTGTGTGGCACCCAATGGTGATCATGTCGATTCTTGTACTTGGCATTTGACTTCTCTTGGATGTCATGAACCTGTTGGTAGATGTTTTGGATGTGTTCAATAAATCTGGTCACTTTATTAGCCTCGGGCAATACATTTATGGATTTTGTGTGTGTATTCGTGTGCGACATGGCAACATCAATCAGACATAATGGTTGAAATCCTAGACCCATTTGAAAGGGGTTGTGACCAGTCGAGCTATGGAGAGCTCTATTGTAAGTGTGTTGCACATATGGAAGACTCTCATCCCACATTCGATGATGCTTGGAGTTGTACATACGGAGTATGCGCACTATCATCATATTGACGACCTCCATCTAGCCATCAGTCTGGGTATGAAAGGCAGTCAACTTGGTGAGCTTGGTGCCCAATAGTGTCCAGAGGCTTGACAAGAATGTGCTCAAGAACCTTCTATCCCAATCTGATTTAATGGTCTGTGAGATCCCAAAATGTACCCATACTCGTTCAAAGAAGAGTGTGGCAGTGTCCTCTATGGTGATACTCTTCATGCAAGTTGCCAATATAGCCATCTTAGAAAATTTGTCCACGACCACAAATACATAGTCATTACCACATTTGGTAGAAAGGAGGCTAGA
The DNA here is from genome assembly GCA_000404065.3 of Pinus taeda. Taxonomy (NCBI): domain Eukaryota; kingdom Viridiplantae; phylum Streptophyta; class Pinopsida; order Pinales; family Pinaceae; genus Pinus; species Pinus taeda. The sequence goes on from APFE031261904.1 coordinate 91,836, forward strand.
CATATAGTCCATGGAGATGGATTCCCATGGTTGGTTGGGAGTAGGAAAATGAGTGTACAGGCCTTGCTTTTTGATGCATGGCTTGGTGATGGCACAGACAGTGTAGGATCTGATATATTTCCCAACATCTAGTCATAGTTTGGGCCAATAGAATTACTTTTGTAGTACAACCATAGTTTTCTCCACCCTAAAGTACCATGCGATCCGATTGCAGTGCACCTCTGAAATCAGTTTGACACGCTCACTTGAAGGAACACAAATGTTTCCCATGTATCATAATAATGCATCCTGGAGATGGAAATCAAGGACATGCTTCCCATCTACTAGCATCTGGTATGTGGAGGTGAACTCTGAATCATTTTTGTATAGTTGTGGCCATCAATAAGTCTCGTGAACACAAGAGTTGAGAATAGTAGTCAGTGTTGCAACTAGGGGCCGACTAAGGCAATCTGCAACATGATTGGTGCTACCCTTTTTGTAGTTAATGTTCAAGTGGAATTGTTGCATATATGTAGACCACTTCTGATGAAAATCATTTTGCAACTTCCCCTGTGTTTATATAAACTGAAGAGATTGGTGATCGGTGTGGATGACCGTCTCCTTCCCCGGAATGTAGTGCCTACATTGTCGGTAAGCCTGCCTGATGGAATACATTTCTTTATCATAGGTGGGGTACTTCTGAATTTTATTGGAAAGTGTCTCACTTTGATAGGCCACTGGGTGCCCGTGTTGGGTGAGGACTGCACCAATATCATAGTCTAAGGCATTTGTCTCGATTTCAAATGGTTTTTGCACGTCTAGCAGTGTGAGTATCAGTGCATACTAGAGGTGGTGCTTCAACTCAATGAACTCCTTCTATTGGGATGCAGACCAAGAAAACTTTGCTTTCACCCCACCCTTAGTAATCTCACTCAAAGGCCAAGTGATATGGGAGAATTCCAACATGAACCTCCGATAAATATTTGCAAGGCCCAAAAAGCTGCCAAGCTCCGGTAGGGTGGTCAGGGATGGCCAATCCTGAATGACTTGGATCTTGGTCAGGTCCACATGCATGCCACGCTCATCTATGATGTACCCCAAGTATTGGACCTGGCTCATGGCAAAGGTTCATTTCTCCAACTTGCAACAAAGTTTGTGTTGTCAAAGGGTTTGAAGGACCTGCCGAATGTGTTGCAAGTGTTCTTCCCAACTCTTGCTGAAGATGAGGATGTTGGTGAAGGGTCGCAAGATGTCATCCATTAGAGTCATAAAAGTAGCAAGGGAACTTTTCAACCATAAGGGCATAACCAGCAATTCAAAAAGACCTTCCTTGGATTTAAAGGTAGTCTTCCATACATCTATGGGATCTATTGGAACCTGGTGATAACCAGACTTTAGATCGATCTTGCTGAAATACTTGGCCCCCTTGAGTTGGTCCAGCAGGTCATCAATCTGTGGATTGGATACCCTTTCCTAACATTGATTTTGTTTAATGCCCAATAATCAATGCAGATCCTCTAGGTTCCGTCCTTCTTCTGTACCAGTATAATTGGGCTCCCACAAGGCGAGGAACTTGGCCGGATGTGCCCTTTTTATACTAACGCCTAGATTTTCTGCTTGATATCCTCATTCTCCATAATGGAGCGGCGATATATCGGCCCGTTGGGCAAAGGTGCTCCGGGAGTCAGATAGATTGAATGCTTGACCTGACAATGCAAGGGTACCCCTATGGGTGAGGAGAAGATGTCCTTATATTCTTCCACGACTACACCCAACTACTTCTGTTGCCTGGAGGAACCCTTCCCGAGGGCCATGGATGTGGCTACGACCTTCCCCTTACTTTGAGAGCGAATCAGAAAGAAAACAAACTTCCCAGTTTGGGAGATGACCTTACTACATTTCTTAGCAAACATCAAAGAGATGGTGGCAGGTGGTGTAACATCCCCGAAATAAAAACATGTAATTAATTAGATTAATCATGCCATTTATAATCAATACGCAATTTATCAACTAATTAACATCAAAATACAAAAATATGAGTAGAGATAACTTACCTGTGGTGATGATGTTTCTCAATTGTGATTTCAGAGTTAAATGCTAGTTGAATTCTACTAACTGCAACAAAGCCTTGGGGACGATTCTCCACCCAACCATAGACTCAATTGCACAATATCTTGCTACAACTGGCCACCCCCGAGCCCTTAATCAACGTATTACTACCAAGGAATCCTTTGTCTCACAACACTTTTCTCCCAAGAGAATGGATGGTGAAATCATGGAATGATGGAATGCCTCTCATCTTCCTCCCCATCTATTAAATATAGCAAACATTGGAAGGGGAACCACATGCACACACTCCATGTGTCAACATGCAACTTTACTGCTTTCTTGTTTTATTCTTATTTTTATTTATTTAGAACATGTAATTAATTTATTATTTATTATTATTTATTATTTATTTACTATTACTATTTTTTTATTTATTGTTTATTATTTACTTAATAATATATTATATTATTTTTTATTTTTATTTATTACTAAGGGACATTACAGGTGGGGCCACCTCCGGTATCCTATATAACTTAGCACCCAAAAAAATAATAACAGAGTGAGGTCTAGACTCATATATAACATGTCGCCTCCATAAGTATGGTTGTCCTAATAATACATCCCAAACTTCTAGAGGAGCATCATCACATAGTACCCCATCTATGAAGGGCTTGATGTTGTAGGGAAAGTGACACTACTGGATGATGCGAAGATCTCATGCTTGGTGAAGCCACCCGATGGTGTACGGTTGTGGACATGTTGTAGTGAGTAGGCCTAGCCACTTCACGAAATATGCTGAAATGAGGTTCTTTTGGCTCCCACTGTCGACACTGAACTGCAGCAAAGAACCCTTCACCCACATTTGTCAGTGGAATAAGCGCTCCCCCTCTTTTGGATCTTTGGGCTTAATCTTATGGATATTAGTGGTGGCCACTGTGCCATTGGGCTTTGCATCAATGATTTACTTCCCTTTTTCATTCCCTTTATTGGGTTCTAACTCAGATATGGAACATGCATCAGACTCAAAAACCTTTAGCTTGACCACCAGTGACTAGTTGGCCCGACACTCACTTGTGTTGTGAGTGGAGCTCTTATGGAACTCACACCACTTTCCCATGCCCTTCTTTGCCTTCGTGGTTTTGTTCTTTTCTTATGAATTCGGTGGGTTATCCTGGGTTGCCCCACCTTAGCTTTTCCATTTGCTCTATGCTTTGGGGGTGCCTTTCCCTTGCTTCGGATTCGCAGATATAAAGTCTCACTTTTTTGTTTAAGATTATGCCTAATCTTGACAGTGTATCGGTACGTCGTGCCAACTGAGGAGATGTCCAAGAAATCCATCTCATCCTAGATATACCTGTGTAAGCAGTCATGATACTTGAGTAGAAAATGTTTCTCATAGTCCTTGATACATAACATCGTGTGAAGGATATGAAAAACATTGGTAAAAACTGACACGTCTTGGTCCCATCCTTGTCACAATGTGGTCCACTTTATGTATTTATCCTCATAGCTCCTGACATGGTAGTATTGCTCCTTGATGGAATCCCATAACTAATTCCAAGTGGATGAGGCCAAAAATGTTGAGGACGTACTTTCATCCTTCTGCTCACAGTAGGTTTCCCATCAGTCCTTGACATGGGGGGCGACTTTGAGAAGAGCAAAAGTAATCTTTTCCTAACTAGAAAAATCATGAACATAAAAATATCCTTCTAGTATATTTAACTATTTATCTACAGTGTTCACATCTATCTAACCCTCAAATATGGGAATGTCAAAGTTAACTTGTACCTTAAAGGGTGTGGTGATTCCAGAGTAGCTGCTGGAAGTAGATGTGTCTCCCCTGGGTAGCTGCTGAACGATCTAGGAAAATTTGTCCATCATCGTGTTCCTTTGTTGCTCAAGGGCTTCTTCGAGCAAGATTTTGATAGGATCTCCTGCCCCCTCATATTTCTTTTCTTCCACCATGAGAAGTCGTCGAGATTTGCAAGACCGGTCTTACAAAGGTTTGACTAGTTCAAGCCCTAACTCCTTGTATCCCGGCCTCGTTGGGGATATGCAAAGAAAGATAGGGAAAGAGGATACCACTATGATACCACTGATCCGAATTTAAACAAGAACGTAATAATTTACAGATATAACCATAAATACAAAGATGCAGCAGAAATAACACTTCATTTCATTATCAAATACTGAAATATGCTTACAAACAGAATGGAAATAAGACTACCTCAGGCGATGGTAGCGTATCTCTGAGAATAGATGGGGCGTTTACATCCTCTTAATTGTGTTACAATAAGGCTCAATGGCATATTTATTATGGAGAAACAATGGAAAACCCTAAACATCCAAAAATCTAACCTTAGGAGATGAAGAGCCAAACTATGGGCCCCATTTGGGTAAATTGGTACATCAAATTCCTAGGGTCATAACTTTGGCATACGAACTTCATTTGATGCGCAAAATACCTCATTAGAAAGATCTATCCGAGGAATACAAATATCAAGTAGGAAAAATGATCCAATTTTTTATGATGGCCCCGATTTTCCAAAAAAAACGTTGTTTAGGGCCTCAAAACTGCTCCGGAAGTTGAGGACCCGAAAAACTACCAAAAATAGTAAATTGTGCTACAATAAGGAAACTGAAAAACTGAAAGAGAAAGTGGTGGGGGTCCAAGTGGAATAGGTAGGTGGCCACCAAAATCCACCTGGATCAGTCCTCCCCCTTTAGGAAGCAATGGTCCCCATAGCATTGAGTGCCTCCATGAGATGGGGAAACTTCTACTGAACTTGGTCCCTAGTAAGCCACTTGCCTTGGTGCAGGACTTGACAAGCTTTGACAACCCAATATAGTTGGATCGTATGTTGGTGAGTGTTCTTGACCTGTGTGTCGATAATCTTACCAGTTCTGGCATGTTCCATTCAATCTAGGTTTAACTTTGTTGGTGTGAGTTGTTTTGCAATGTTTGATGTGTCCAGTAATGGTGGGAAGTATGGTGAAACGCAGTCCACATTGAACATTGGGTGTAGGACAAGGAATGGGGAAATGTTGAGCTCAAAATAATTGTCTCAGAAAGACTTGGAAATGGTGTAAGGACCATATCGGAGTGGTCTGAGCTTCCAATGGGATTTGGTAAGGCATTCTTTCTGCAAAGGCAACCAAACTTTGTCACCCACCTGAAACTTGTGTGGCACCCAGCATTGATCATGTTGTTTCTTGTACTTGGAATTTGACTTCTCCAAGATGTCATGAACCTATTGGCAGATGTGTTGGATGCATTCAATAAATCTGGTCACTTTATCAGCCTCGGACAATACATGTGTGGATTTTGTCTATGTAGTTGCATGCGGCATGACAACATTAATAAGACACAATGGTTGAAATCCTACATCGACTTGAAAGGGATTGTGGCCAGTCGAGCTATGGAGAGCTCTATTATAATTGTATTGCACATATGGAAGACTCTCATCCCAGGTTCGAGGATGCTTGGAGTTGTACATGCAGAGTATGTGCACTATCATCCTATTTACGACCCTCATCTCGCCATCAATCTAGGATGGAAGGAAGTTGACTTGGTGAGATTGGTGTCTAATAGTGTCCAGAGGCTTGACTAGAATGTGCTTAGGAACCTGCTATCTCGATATGATATAATGGCCTGCAGGATCCCAAAATGTACCCATACTCATTTAAAGAAGAGTTTGGCAGTGTCCTCTGTGGTGATACTCTTCTTGCAGATTTCCAATATAACCATCTTAGAAAATATTTCCACGACCATAAATAACTATTCATTACCATGTTTGGTAGAACGGAGGCTAGACATATAGTCCATGGAGATGTATTCCGACGGCTGGATGGGAGTAGGCAGAGGAGTGTACAGGCCTTGGTTCTTGATGGATGGCTTGGCAATGGCATAGGCAATGTAGGATCTAATATATTTCCCAACATCCATTTGGATTTTGGGCCAATAGAATTACTTTTGTAGTACAACCACAGTTTTCTCCACCCCAAAGTGTCCTACGATCTGACTGTAGTGCACCTCCCAAATCAGTTTGGCACGCTTGCTTGAAGGAACACAAATATGGCCTAGGTAGCATAATAATGCATCATGGAGGTGGAAATTGGGAACTTGCTTCCCATCTACTAGCATCTGGTATGTGGAGGCAAACTCTGGATCATTTATGTATATTTGCAGTCATCCATAGGTCTCGTGACCACAAGAATTGAGAACAATAGCCAGTACTGCAACTAGGCGTTAGCTGAGGTAGTTTTCAACATGATTGGTGTTGCCCTTTCTGTATTTAATGTTGAAGTGGAATTGTTGCAGATATGTAGACCACTTCTGATGGCGATCGTTCTGCAACTTCCCATGTGTTTGTATAAACTGAAGAGGTCAGCGATCGGTGTGGATGATCGTCTCCTTCCCCAGAATGTAGTGCTTCCACTGTCTTCAAGCCTACACGATGGAATACATTTCTTTGTCATAGGTGAGGTACTTCCAAATTGTATTGGAAAGTGTCTCACTATGATATGCCATTGGATAGTAGCGATGGGTGAGGACTGCACCAATAACATAGCCTGAGTCGTCTATCTCAATTTAAAATGGTTGTTGCAGGTCTGGCAGTGTGAGTACCAATACAGAGTAGAGGTGACGCTTCAACTCAACGAACACCTTATGTTGGGACTCGGACCAAGAAAAATTTGATTTCACCCTGCCCTTAATAATCTTACTCAAAGGCTAAGTGATATGGGAGAACCCCAACACGAACCTCTGATAAAAATTTTCAAGGCCCAAAAAGCTCCAAAGCTCCCTTAGAGTGGTCGAGGCTGGCTAACCCCGTATGACTTGGATCTTGGTCGGGTCCACACTCATCTATGATCTACCCCAAGTATTGGACTTGGCTCTTGCCAAAGGTGCATTTCTCCAAGTTGGCACACATTTTGTGCTACCGAAGTGTTTGAAGGACCTGACAAATGTGTTGCAAGTGTTCTTCCCAACTTTTATAGAAGATGAGGATGTCGTCCAGATAAACCACCACGAACAAGTTGGTAAAGGGCCGCAAGATGTCATCCATTAGCCTCATAAAAGTAGGGGGAATTTGTCAACCCGAAGGGCATAACCAAAATTCAAAAAGGTCTTCCTTGGATTTCAAGGCAATCTTCCATACATTTGTGGGCTCTATTAGAACCTGGTGATAACCAGACTTTATATCGATCTTGCTAAAATACTTGGACCCTTTAAGTTGGTCCAGAAAGTCATCAATCTGTGGGATTGGATACCTGTTCCTAACAGTGATTTTGTTTAATGCTTTATAATCAATGCAGAGCCTCCAGGTTCCATCCTTCTTATGTACCAATACAATCGAGCTCCCGCAAGGCAAGGAACTTGGTCAGATGTGCCCTTTCTGTAGCAAATCCTAGATTTTCCGCTTGATCTCTTCATTCTCCATAATGGAGCGATAATATATCAGCCCGTTGGGCAGAGGTTCTTTGGGATTTATATTGATTGAATGCTTGACCTGACAATGTAAGGGTACCCCTGTGGGTGAGGAGAAGATGTCCCTGTATTCTTCCACGATCGCATCCACTTACTTATGTTGTTTGGAGGAACCCTTCCCAAGGGCAATGGATGTGGATATGACCTTCCCCTTACTTTGAGAGTGAATCAAAAAGAAAAAAAAAATTCCCATTCTAGGAGATGACCTTACTGCATTTCTTAGTAGATATCAAAGAGATGGTGGTAGGTGGGGCCACCTTCAATATCCTGTATAACTTTGCACCCAAATAAATAATAACAAAGCGAGGTATAGAGTCATATACATCATGTCACTTCCATAAGTATGGTTTTCCTAATAATACTTCACAAAATTCAAGAGGAGCAACATCACACAGTTCCTCATCCATGAAGGGCTTGATGTTGTAGGGAAGGAGGAACTACTGGTTGGCGAAGATCTCATCCTTGGTGAAGCCACCCATTGGTGTACGATTGTGGATGTGCTATAGTTGGTAGGTCCAGTTGCTTCATGACCTCTGTTGAAATGAGGTTCTTTTGGCTCCCGTTGTCGATAATGAACTGTAGTGGAGAACCCTTCACCCACATTTGTGAGTGGAACAGGTGCTCCCCCTCTTCTGGATCTTCAGGATGAATCTTCTAGATCTTGGTTGTGTCCACCGTGGCACTGGGCTCCACATCAATGATCTTCTTCCCTTTATCATTCCCCTTGTTGGGTTCTGACTCAGAGTCATAACATTCGTCGGACTCAGAAGCCTTCAACTCGGCCACCAGTTACTGCTTGGCTTGACACTCACTTATGTTGTGAGTGGAGCTCTTATGGAACTCACACCATTTTCTCGTGTCCTTCTTTGTATTCGTGGTGTTGTTCTTTGCTTGCAACTTCGAAGGGTTATCCTAGCTCACCCCACCTTTCCTTTGCCCTTTGCTCTATGGTTTGGGGGTGCCTTTCCCTTTCTTCGTATTCGCAAATCCAAAGTCTCACTTTTTTTGTTTAAGCTTCTGCTCAATCTTGATAATGTATCGGTACATCGTGCCGAGCGAGGAAATGTCTAGGAACTCCATCTCATCTTGGATGTACCTATAGGTAGTCGTAGTACTTGAGTACCAAATGTTTCTCAGAATCTGTGATACCAACTTCGTGCAAAGGGTATGAAAAACATTGGTAAACTTTGTCACGTCTTGGTCCCTTCCATGTCGCAGTGTGGTCCACTTTATGTATTTATCCTCATAGCTCCCAACAAGGTAGTACTTCTCCTTGATGGCATCTTGGAATGAATTCCAGGTGGTTGCAGCCAAAAATAATGCGAGCATACTTTCATCCTTCTTCTCGCAATAGGTTTCCCACAAGTCCTTGTCGTGGGGGTAGCTTTGAGAAGAGAAAAAGTAATCTTTTACCATCTAGAAAAATCATGAACAAAAAAATATCCTTCTAGCAGATTTAACCATTTATATACGACATCCGCATCTATCTGACCCTCAAATATGGGAATGTCAAAGTTAACTTGTACCTTAAAGGGTGTGGTGATTCCAGAGTAGTTGCTGGAAGTAGATGTGTCATCCCTGGGTAGCCATTGAAGGATCTAGGAAAAGTTGTCCATCACCGCGTTCCTTTGTTTCTCAAGGGCTTCTTCGAGCAAGATTTTGATAGGAACTCCTTCCCCCTCATCTTTCTTTTCTTCCGCCATGAGAGGCCATCGAGATTTCCAAGGCTAGTCTTGCAAAGGTTCGACCAGTTCAAGCCCTAAATCCTTATATATTGACCTCATTGGGGACATGCAAATAAAAGCAGAGAAAGAGCAACCACTTTGGTACCACTGATTTGAATTTAAAAAAGAATGCAAAAAATTACAGATATAAACATAAATACAAAGATGTGGTAGAAATAACACTTCATTTCATTAATATCAAATACTGAAATATGCTTACAAACAGAATGGAAATAAGACTAGCTTGGGCAAAGGTAACTTATCTCTGAGAATAGGTGTGGTGGCTACATCCTCTGAAATATGTTACAATGAAGCTAAAAGGCCCATTTATTATTGAGAAACAATAGAAAACCCTAAATATCCAAAAACCTAACCCTAGGAGATGAAGCGCCAAACTATGGGCCCCATTTGGGTAAATTGGTACATCAACTTCCCAAAGTTGTAACTTTGGCATACGGTCTTCGTTTGATGCCTACAGTACCTCATTAAAAATATATATCTGATGAATACAACTTTAGAGTGGACAATATAGATCAAAAATTGATGTTGGCCCCATTTTCCCCAAAAAAAGGTCGTTTAGGGCCTCAAAACGGCTCTGGAAGTTCATGACCCGAAAAAACTGCCTAAAATAGTAAATTGTGCTACGTGTAAGGAAATTGAAAATTTTGAAAAAGACCCTGGTGAGGTTCCAAGTGGAATAGTCAGGTGGACACCAACATCCACCTGGATTAGTCCTCCCCCCTTAGGAAGGAATGGTCCCCATTGCGTTGAGCGCCTCCATGAGATGGGGAAACTTCTGTTGAACTTGGTCCCTGGTGAGCCACTTGCCTTGGTGCAGGAGTTGGCTAGTTTGACAACCCAATATAGTTGGATATTTTGTTGGTGAGTGTTCTTGACCTGTGTGTCCATAATCTAATCAGTTGTGGCGTGTTCCATGCAGTCTGGGTTTAACTCTATTGATTTGAGTTTTTCTGCAATGCTTGATGTTCTAGTAATGGTGGGAAGTATAGTCGAAGGCGGTCCACATTGAACACTAGGTGCAGGCCAAGGAATGGGGGAATGTTGAGCTCAAAATAGTTGTCCCCCATATCCTTGGTAATGGTGTAAGGATCATATCACAGTAGTCTGAGATTTCGATGGGGTTTGTTAAGGTGTTCTTTCTGCAAATGCAACCAAACTTTGTCACCCACCTTAAACTTGTGTGGCACCTAATTTTGATCATTTCACTACTTTAACTTTGCATTTGACTTCTCCAGGATTTCATGAACCTGCTGGTAGATGTGTTGGATGTGTTCAATAAATATGGTCGCTTTATCAGCCTTGAACAATACATGTGTGGATCCTACTTGTGTAGTCTCGTGCGGCATGGCAAAATCAATCAGGCATAATGGTTGAAATCATAGACTGTTACAAGTCTATTTGGGCACATCACTCCCGACATTCATATTAGTACAATTAGGGCTCATCAAAATCTAATTCAATTGTTACATGCCCTATACAATTCATCACATTGAATGCTTCCTTCTATGAAAGTTTCCTTGACTGGAGCCTTGCCAAAATGCCTCCTTGGGACACCAACACAACCTTGGTTAGGGGTAAATGTGTTACAGAGAAGGAAGGCCCACTATGGCCTGCATTGTAGTACACTTAGGCCCTCTTTGACCTGTGCTAGGCAAGATTGAGCAAAATTTGCATAGGGTTATGGGAATATTCCTTCATTCTAGATGATTCTAGAAGGATCCCATCTCTTATCTCCTCCTATGAGCTTGAAATTGAATAGCCTAAGCATCCATTAACCTCCTATCCTCTCATCCCTTAATCCATGGAAACTAACTCCAAGTTTGGAAGGCCATTCAAGACCCTCATTTATGACAAAACCACCTCCATTTCCTATAAATTGAGCACTCATCATAGCAATCAGGGGGCTAGGACCTGAAGTTTGTAAGGAAATTTTGTTGGTTTGAGAATTGAGTTTATGTCAAGCAATTTTATGCTACTGGATTGGTGTGCTTTTGATGTGGCGAGAGTTGGAATGAAGCTGGAGGAGTGGCACAGGATCGAACTGTATTGGGTGAAACTCTTCCTTCTACATTAATAAAGATTTTATTCCTTTTCTCATATTCTTGTTAATATCTATGATGATTATGTGTTTCAATGTCTTCGATTCCATTGGTTTATACTAGATAGATCATGTATGCTTTGATCGTTTGTTGTTTCTGTTTCTATTGACACAAGTACCTATTGAGCGGTTTTAGTTCCAAAGGGAGCAACGGGAGAAATTCAAAGGGGACGAAGGAAGTGAAAGACTTCAAGTAAGTTCCTTCATCTCATCTATCTACTATAGGAAAAGGTTAAAATACTTTCTTTATGTTGTTCTAGGTGTAGCTACCCACTAGGGAAAATGTGTTTATCCGTAGATGTAAATTCCATATAACAAATTGGCGACCATACTAGGGAACAACTATCATTCTTGGTGGATTACCCTTATCATATTACACCATAGTAGACTTTGTTTGACTTTATTGATCTTATTTCAATTTTTTTTTAAGTGTTTTTAGTCAAAAATTGTGCTTGAATGTCTCCTGATTTGACTCTCTGGCACCAGCACAGTGTTGGTCTTGACAAAGTGCACTGTAGAGCAACCCCTGCCTTAGAGATAGTGCATTGTAGCACATTGTCTCCCACTCTAGCTTGCTCTAATTCCTCTTAGGCTAGAAAATCCACATTTGGTTTGATTTTTCCAAAGTTTCTTCTCATGTTGTTTGTTGAAAGATCAATGATTCTTGTGGTTCTGAAATCAAGTTGTATTTATCCTCCTAGCCCTACTTTGGCCTTGATTGTTTAGTGTTTCTTGAATGATTTCTTTATCATTATCAATTCATTTTCAAATTTAGCTTATAGTCGATTAATCTTTTCTTTAAAGGAAGTGTTGTAAAGTCCTCATTTCTTTCAAAAAGGAGCTGTCGTAAAGTCTTCATTTCTTGCAAAAAGTATTGATTGATTGTATGTGCATTTAGTTTCCTTTTGCCCATCTAAACATTAAGGGAATTCAAAAGAAAAACTTGCATCGTGCATATTGTAATTTATGAATGCTTGATAGGATTAGTTAGGGAAATTGCATTAGGTGTGCTCTTTTCTCTTTTGTCAAAGATATGATTGCTCTATCCCTTACTAGCTATGGTTTTCATTGTTAATTGAATGAAAGAATGTTTCTCATGTTAATTGCATTCTAGGAATTGCAAACATACATCACTTGGTGAACCTTGAAAGGAAAATTATTAAGAAGATCAACTTAAAATTTATCTGAATTAACCTAGTGGAGCATTGTAACTTAATGAATAACATTTAGAGGTTCTAGGCTAGAGACATGTTTTGACGTCGTAAAACATAACAGATGTCATTAATTGTATGTGATACATTCCGAGTGTGATACCTCATTCCACGTACGTAAGTATACCGTAGCTCTTCCATGTACCTTCGGGTATATAGGGCGGTGTTATACTACAAAAAGTATAAAGGAATGCTCTCACTGTGTGGTTTCGCATTAGACAGTGCTAACACGAATTGGGCCTCCACGTACTTTCAGGTATATATGGGAGGACTACATTAGGTTGTATGCATCTATCTCGATTTCAAATCGTTGTTGCAGGTCTGGCAATGTGAGTACCAGTGCAGAGGAGATGCAGCGCTTCAACTAAATGAACACCTATTGTAGGGACTCAGACCAAGAAAAATTTGCTTTCATCCCACCCTTAGTAATCTGACTCAAAGGCTAAGTGATATGGGATAATCCCTGTTAGTTCCAGTCTTCACAGCCTGTCACCAGAGATCAAAATGGACTCTTACTATGTCTAGTTTTCAGAGATGTTTTGCACATCAATTTCAGTGTAAATCATATCCTAAGTATGTCCATCAGAAGTAGCTTGGAAAAATATTTCCAATGGTATATCACACTCCCATAACCGGTTTCTGGATCAAAAAATATGATCGAAATGAATGATTGATTCTTGGTTATGCATGTTTTGAGGTAATTTGCTGCACACATGGACAAGTTTACTACAAAATCAGTTTCAGAAGTAATGGAAATGAATTTTACAAAAGTGAAAGAGGTTTTTGTCAATCACATAGCAAATAATAAAAACCTCCTTCATTTTATGCACAGATGTTACTATGTGGGAGATTTGCGGTGATATTTGAAACCTACATTAAAACAAAACAAATTTTGCATTTGTTTTACTGTTTTAGCCATTGTAGTGCAGCGCCTTTTTACAATAGATGGAAAGTAATTTTGAGAAACGTAAGGAGTTTTTTATCAACACAAGCCATATAACAAAAATATCTTTCATTTTATTCATAGGTATCGAGAATTGGAATATTTGACTAGATCTTTACAGCCTATTTTTACAGATTTAAATATTTAATGATTTCCTGTTTTAGATATTATTTTGTGGCACAGACGTCGAGCAACTGGAAATGAATTTCCAAAATTTGAGGTTTTTCTCAAACATGACCTTATATACAAAAACCTCTTTCAGTTTCATAACAGGTGTTATGGTTCAAGAGATACAAGTTCATCTTTGACACCTATTTTCAGAAATTTGGTCCAAATTTAATGTAACTGATTCTATCTTGAGGGAGATGGTTGGGCTTAATTCCCTTAGTACAGGGATGAGATAATTGTATATATTTTATGAATTTCAGAGTGTAAAGGGTTCAAATTTTTCAGCAAAGGAAAGTTGCTTTGGACTGTGTAAAGCTTTTTCTGAATATTATTTTCAATGGAGCAGTTTCTTCCCTTTAGATTTGGCATCCATTGTGGTGTTTAATGTGCAGCATGTGTTCCTTGTAAAATCACTTACATACTTTGTTTTTTCTGCTAATTCTTGTTACAGCATTATCTAAGGGAAGTGTTAGGAATCCATCCATGCATGATGCTCCTTTCACAATGATTTTGTTGTTAAATGTAGTTGTTATCTTTGCAGAATCCATCCTCTATTTGATGCTTTGTTGAGTAACCCTGTGTTTCTTTTTCTTCTAATGCTACCACTGTAGATCCATCCCTTGATTGATGCCTATAGTGCAATAGGATTTCTCCTCTTTCCTTCTCTCATTTACATCTTTTATTTGGTTGAACATTTCACTTACTTTGCCCCAAGTTTGCCAGTAGAAACTAGCCTCGATTCCATAGCCCAATGATCCCTTCTCTTACTATTTTCGACCCACAACTTTTTATCAAATCCCCGTACTTCATAGATAGCCTAAGATTCAGTTATCCTAGCCACGTTTTGTTGGAAAAGAGAGAGCCCTCTCTGGTCTTGCAGGGCTAGATGCCAGATCAAAAGCTTGGTCTGTGGTTACCTAGGAATTGCCTCTTCTCAGCCTTGAGGTTCATTCTGAGTGCTAACAATCCCAACACGAACCTCCGATAAAAATATCCAAGGCCCAAAAAGTTGTGAAGCTCCATTAGATTGGTTGGGGCTATCCAACCTTGAATTACTTGGATCTTGGTGGGGTTCACATGCACACCACGCTCATCTATATGTACCCCAAGAATTGGACCTCGCTCATGCCAAAGGTGCATTTCACCAAGCTGGCACACAATTTTTGTTGCTGAAGGGTTTGACGGACCTCCCGAATGTGTTGCAAGTGTTCTTCCCAACTCTTGCTAAAGATGAGGATGTCATCCAAATAAACCACCGCGAATGAGTTTGTGAAGGGTTGTAATATGTCATTCATTAGCCTCATAAAAGTAGCGGGGGGATTTTTCAGCCCGAAGGGCATAAAAAACCTTTCAAAAAGGACTTCCTTGGATTTAAAGGTAGTCTTCCATACATCTACGGGCTCTATTGGAACCTGGTGATAACCAAACTTTAGATCGATCTTGCTGAAATACTTTGCCCCCTTGAGTTATTTTAGTAGGTCATCAAAATGTGGGATTGGATACCTATTCCTAATAATGATTTTGTTTAATTCCAGATAATTAATGCATAACCTCCAGGTTCAGTCCTTCTTCTATACTAGTACAATCAAGCTCCCACAAGGTGAGGAACTTGGTCGGATGTGCCCTTTTTGCAGCAACTCCTGGACTTTCCGCTTGATCTCTTCATTCTCCATAATGGAGCATTAATATATAGGCCCGTTGGGAAGAGGTGCTCAGGGAGCCATATTGATTGAATGCTTTACCTGAGAATGCAAGTGTACCCCTATGGGTGAAGAGAAGATGTCCCTATATTATTCCACAACCACATCCACCTACTTCTGCTGCTTGGAGGAACCCTTCCCAGGGGCCATGGTTGTGTTTATGACCTTCCCCTTACTTTGAGAGAAAATAAAAAAGAAAACAAATTTCCCAGTTTGGTAGATGGCCTTACTACATTGCTTAGTAGAGATCAAAGAGATGATGGTAGGTGGGGCCACCTCCTGTATCTCATATAGCTTAGCACCCAAAGAAATAATAATAGAGCAAGGTCTAGACTCATATACATCATGTCACTTCCATAAGTATGTTTGTACTAATAATACATCACAAAATTCTAGAGGAGAAACATCACACAGTACCTCGTCCATGAAGGGCTTGATGATGTAGGGAAGGTGACACTGCTAGCTGGCATGGAGATCTCGTCCTTGGTGAAGCCACCCAATGGTGTACGAATGTGGATGTGTTGTAGTTGGTAGGCCCAACCACTTCATGACCTAATGAAAAGAGGTTCTTTTGGCTCCCGTTTTCGACAATAAATTGCAGCAGAGAACCCTTCACCTACATCTATGAGTGGAATAGGTTCTCCCCCTCTTCTGGATCTTTAGGCTCAATCTTCTAGACCTTGGTGGTGGCCACCATGGCACTGGGCTCTACGTCAATGATCTACTTCCCTTTGTCATTCCCCTTGTTAGGTTCTAACTCAAAGTATGAACATGGGTCAGACTCAGAAGCCTTCAGCTCGACCATTAGTGACTCCTTGGCCCAACACTCACTTGTGTTGTGAGTGGAGCTATTATGGAACTCACACAACTTCCTCGTGTCCTTCTTTGTCTTCATGTTGTTTTTCTTTCCTTGCAGCTTCAACAGGTTATCTTGGGTCGCCCCGCCTTGGCTTTGCCCTTTGCTCTGCGGTTTGGGGGTGCCTTTCTCTTGTTTTAGATTCGCAGATCTAAAGTCTCGCTTTTTTTGTTTAAGATTATGCTCAATATTGACAGCGTATCGATACGTCGTGCCAAGCGAAGAGATGTATAGGAACTCCATATCATCTTGGATGTACTTATGTAGGTAGCCGAGGTACTTGAATACCAAATGTTTCTCAAAATCCTTGATACCCAACTTCATGCGAAGGGTATGAAAAACATTGGTAAACTTCGGCACATCTTGGTTCCTTCCATGTTGCAGTGTGGTCCACTTAATATATTTATCCTCATAGCTCCCGACCGGATAGTACTGCTCCTTGATGGCGTCCGGGAATGAATCTCAAGTGGGTGAGGCCGAAAATAGTGAGGGAATACTTTCATCCTTATGCTCGCAGTAGGCTTCCCACTAGTCCTTGACATGGGGGGCAACTTTGAGAAGAGCTAAAGTTATATTTTCTCGGCTATAAAAATCTTGAATAGAAAAATATCCTTCTAGCAAATTTAACCATTTATCTACGTCATACGCATATATCTAACCCTCAAATATTGGAATGTCAAATTTAGCTTTTACCTTGAAAAGTGCGGTGCTTCCAAAGTATATGTTGGAAGTAGATGCGTCGCCATTGGGTAGTCACTGAAGGATCTGGGCAAAGTTTTCCATCATCGCGTTCCTTTGTCACTCGAGGGCTTCTTCAAGCAAGATTATGATAGGATCTCCTACCCCCTCATCTTTCTTTTCTTCCACCATGGGAGGCCATTGAGATTTGCGAGGTTGGTCTTGCAAAGGTTCGACCAGGTCAAGCCCTAACTCCTTACAACTCAACCTCATTGGGGACATGTAAAGAAAAGTAGAGAAAGAGCAGACCGCTATGATACCACTAATCTAAGTTTAAACAGGAATGCAACAAATTAAAGATATAATCATAAATACAAAGATGCAGCAGAAGTAACACTTCATTTCATTAATATCAAATACTGAAATATGCTTACAAACAGAATGGAAATAAGACTAGCTCGGGTGATGGTAGCTTATCTCTAAGAAGATATGTGGCAGCTACATCCTCTTATTTGTGTTACAATGAGGCTCAAAGGCCTATTTATTATTGAGAAACAATGAAAACCGTAAATATTCAAAAACCTAACCCTAGGAGATGAAACACCAAACTATGGGCACCGTTTGGGTAAATTGGTACATCAACTTCCCGAGGTCGTAACTTTGGCATACGATCTCCATTTGATGCGCACAATACCTCGTTAGAAATATTTATCCGAGGAATACAACTTTCGAGCAACCATCATTAGACAATAACTGATGTTGGCCCCAAGTTTCCAAAACGTCATTTAGGGCATCAAAACGGATCCAGAAGTTCACAACTCAAAAATATACCAAAAATAGTAAATTGTGCTACAAATAAGGAAATTGAAAAACTCAAAGAGACAGTGGTGGGGGCCCAAGTGGAATAGGAAGGTGGCCACCAACATCCACCTGGATCAACAATCTTGCTCGAAATTACATTGTTAGATTCCGGCCAAAAAACCCATTTCGCTATTAGTTAGACTACGCTCTAATAAACATTAAGTGGTACAAAAAAGTGGTTTTTCAAAAGAATAAACATTTCAGTTTTGTTGTACTTCATAATTTCATATATTTTCTTGCTCAGTAAGAGCCATATACATAGATATGTAAATATTACATCAAAAAAATGGTGAAAAAGTTAGTTGTTTTCACACTAGTGTGTTATATTGTCTAATAGACTATCATCTTAGAAAGCAAACTATTAAAAACTATTGAGCTAAAAAGTAATTAATTTCTTCTTGGACATTTTGATCTGTATAGGGTATCCATTTGAGGTCCTTGGTAGTCAAAAGGCAAGTTCATTATTTGTTTTCAAACTTTGGTCAAAGAAATTATAACAATTAAAGAATAATATTTCGTGACAAGTAAATAAAGTTCAAAGCCATTACAAGGAATACTCATTAAGAACTCAACATTTCACATGCAAGATTTGAAAGAGTGGGGAGGATAATGACATTTCTCCCAACCACCCAAGTTACTTCGAAATGAATTTTCAGATTGAAGGACATGGGGGTGGGCTTTAATGTGTACAAGAATCACAAGATCATTAATATAATCTTTAGATGCAACCACACATGGAATTGAACCTTACTTAATGATGAAATGCTCCTTAATTTTCACCATTGTATTAAACTCCTTTGAACATTACATATGTCATGGTTATTACTATAAATTTCAACATATATTAATACCATCATAACCTTTAGAAATAAATTATGTAGATGTTTACTGTGTTTGACGTTTTGTGTGGCCACTCCACCCATCATTAGGGACTAAGCAAACATATGATAATAGTGATTGTTGATCAAACCTTAAATAGTGATATTGGTCAAGAGATTAAATCATTGATAAAAAAAAAACAGTTAAAAGGTTATTAAATTATTAAATGAATTAATAAGTGGTCAAAATATTATTAAATTATTAAATGAGTTAATAAGCGGTCAAATATACATAAACAATATAAAAAAATGGAGAAAATTAATAAGGAAAAAGAGTTGTTAGTTAAAATAGAGAAATTGGATATATATAATATATATATATATATATATATATATATATATGAATTATTATATAGTGTATAATAATATAATATAATATGTCCAAAGGGGAAGTTCAATTGGTAATCAAAGTAATGTGAGTCCTAAAAAAACTAAGAGATCTAAGGTTAAAATCCCTCCAATTTGTGACCCTTATTTACGTAGAGGAGGATAAGTCGTAGACCCCAGAGGTTTATCCATTTGGGGTCGGTTGCTAAGTTCATTTCGGATCATATATATATATATATATATATAATATATAATATATATATATATATATATATATATATATATATATATATATATAGTGTATAATATATAATATAATATGTCCGAAGGGCAGTTCAATTGGTAATCAAAGTAATGTGAGTCCTAAAAAAACTAAAGAGAATCTAAGGTTAAAATCCTTCCAATTGTGACCTATTGACGTAGAGGAGGATAAGTCGTAGACCCCTAGAGGTTATTCCATTTGGGGTGGGTTGCTAAGTTCATTTGAGATCATATATATATATATATATATATATATATATAATATTGAATGAATGGATGAGGGAAATATTGAAAAGGAGGGGGGATAATAAAGAAAAAAGGTATGAGAGTAGAATGACAATAAAAATAAGGATTTTGAAACCAAGAGGGAGCAAAAATATACATATATCAACAAACAAACAAAAATTTGAGTTGGGGCAGGAGAGGGGGTGTTGATTAGAATAACATAACTATAAAGTAAGTTGATGGATTATCAGTTTCCATGAAGGGATAAGATTATTTCCATATGCCTTGTTCAAATTATGAGGGTGTTTTTCGATCTCCAAGGCTCCCTTATGATTTGAGTATTATGAAATGGGATACAAACTAGGATCATAAGTTTAAGTTGTTTAATCTACAAAGTTAGAGTGTCTGAGGGGAGGGACGTGAAGAGTCTTTTAGGGCGTTGAATCCATTTATGCATTCAAAAGTGCATTTTAATAATCCAATTTCTCTATTTATCTAACAACCCCCTTCCCTTAACAATTTTCTCCATTTTTACCGTTTATTTATATTTGACCGCTTATTAACTCATTTAATAATTTAGTAATCTTTTGACCACTTATTAATTCATTTAATAATTTAATAACCTTTTGATCATTTATTTTAATAGATTATTTTTTTACCATTAACCTAATCTCTTGACTAATATCACTATTTAACATTTGATCAACAGTTACTTTTATCATTTGTTTACTTTCTAATGATGGATGGAGTGCCCATCTAAAACATTAGACAGGGTAAACATCTACACATTTTATTTCCAAAAGATTCTAACAATATGAATAATTGTGAAAATATCCACTCTCATATATTAATACTATTTTATTTAATAATTGATATTATTAATTTTGATTTATCTAAAAAACTATTAAATAAGAAGCATTTTTTACAAATTAAGTTAAGGAAGTGTGTAAATAATATAAAATATAAATTCATAATTTAGAAATGGTCGAATCTAACTAATAGAAGAAATGGTTTTTTGGCTAGAATCTATCAACACAATTCCGAGCAAGATTGGGAATTTTTGTTATTTAAAATATATTTTTGAATGCATAAATGGATTTAAGACCCTATAACACTCCTCAAGCACTCGAAATTTGCAGATTAAATAACTTAAACTTATGATTTTGAAAAATATCTACCTCATTTTGGGCAAAATTGAGCAGAAAATGTGTCGTGAAAAAGGCCATTTGGTCAATTAGTTAGACTATGCATTTATAAAATATGTATATTAAATTTGACCAACATAAATATAATAATTAAACAAATTCATATTAAATGAGAGTTGTCTAATTATTCTTTAATATATAATATTAAATAATTTCATGGTATAGAAAAGGGAGATTATTATATTGAATTAATTTTGATTCAATTATTAATGAGTTTATTAGTGGTGGTTTATACACTCATTGTGTGGAGAGGCACTCTCCAACACAATATGGTAGAGATTTTATAATGTATGCAATGTCCTATAAACATTTTAACTAGGTCCAAATAAAATTAGCACAACAATATAAATTAAATGATTGGTAAATGCCAATAGGCATGAATCCATAATAAGCATCAAAACACATACTTCATCTTAGATCTTAAGTTACTTAAAACAAATAAAAATAATTAATTAATTAAATTATAACTTTAATTAAAATAATAATTATTATTATCAATGATAAAAAGAATTAATATATAAGTTAAACATAATATATTTAAAAAAATATGCAACAAGATTTTTAAGCATGGAGATTCACCCACACTTTCTCATGGAGATTCTTAATCTGTAAATAGGCTTTGTTAAAATGCCATGGCTAATCTATACCACATGCCCAAAAAAACCATAATGCATTTCATATGACCTTGTTCATACTGCATTTTTTTAAATTAATGAATTTAAAAATAAATAAATAAACATAACTACTTTAAAAATAAAACTTAATTTTTAATTTGTGCATACTACCAAGAATATTATACGAAAGTTAAATCCCTACCATACACCTAATAACTTATTGATAATTAATTAAAATTCTGGAAGCCCTATTCCAAAATAGACTTGCATATCGACATAAATAAAAATAAAATATAAAAGTAATAGTTATATTTATGGTTATAATTATAATTAATTACACTGGCTCTCCAACTCAGTAATGGAAAGAGATGTTGTAAGTTTTATGTTATGTGATGTTATATTATGTAAACATTTTGACTAATTCAAATTACATAACAATAAAATAAAATAACAATACAAATTAATTAATTAATAATTATTAATTATTAATCAAAAACATTTTGGTTGGGTCAAATTACATAAAAATAAAAATAAAATAAAATAAATAATTATCCCCCTGATGGGGGTGACCAAACGTCAACACAGGTGTCAAATGAGCAACCCTTGGGACCTACTCTGGCTACATGCACACATTAATTCTACATCATGTGAAATTTGGGTATTCACTCTGCCGGTACGAGGGAAGATCTTGCTCTCCCTGTGGATAAAGAACGCAGTCCAATGCAAAGCTCGGGCGATGAATTTTGGCAAGCGAGGTATGTGGATCTACATCCATGGTGACTCCTTGGGATTTCAATCTTAGTTGAGAGGCACTATGTTATGAATCTAGCTCACAAAAAGATAGAAAAGATAGGTAAACACCTTAGAAATAAGTCTCTTCGAGGGGGAAACCTCCTTTACATTACACAAGTGAACAATTCTTGGATGATACAAATGACAAAACCTCCTTTCTATATAGGAGTCTAAGGGGTCACAATATAACCAAGCTGACCTAACAATAATAATATAACGACACAAAAATAACAATAATGGGCTTCTATGGGGCACAATAATAACAATATGGGGACAATAGGGGCACAACAATAACAATAAGGATACAATGACAATAGTAATACGGAAATCACTAGTATTATAGGGACCTAACATGCCCCTCTCCTTCAAAAAAGTGTTGTCCTCAATGCTTGAGTAGTTCTGGATGATTTTCTATAAAATTTTCATCCTCCCATGTGGAATCTTCAACGGGTAAGTTCTTCCACTTGATGAGATACTCTGAAATTGATCGATTTTGTAGTTGTCGAGTTCTTTTTTCTTTGACTGCTTCAGGTTCCAATATGATTTTTCCTTCCTCATCAAGTTCTGGAAATATTGTTTGAACTGGGAGCTTGTCACCTATAAAATCCTTTAAGCATGGCACATGGAAATCTAGGTACACTCAAGAAGCTGCAGGAAGCTCCAATTTGTATGCCATAGTACCTATCTTTTGCAACACCTTGTATGGACCATAATACTTTGGTGATAATTTATTATCCTTCTTAACTTGCTTGAGTGACATTTGTTTATATGGTTTTAGCCGTAGGAATACCCAATCACCTACATCAAAACTTCTTTTGCTGCGATGTTGATCTGTCTGCTGTTTCATTCTATGTTGCGCCAAGGTGAGGTTGTCCTTTAAGAGTTGGAGAACTTGTTGTTGATGTTCGATGTGATCTTCCACTGCTTGAACCTTACAATTTTCTCTTAAATATGATGTGGTGGATGGTAGATGATATCCATAAAGTGCCATAAATGGGGTCATTTTTTTTGCAGTATAGAAGGAAGTGTTATACCACCATTCAGCCAAAGGCAACCATTTGACCCATTGCGTCTATTTATGAGATACAAAGCAAAAAAAGATATCCTTCCAAACTTTTGTTTACTATCTCCGTTTTCCCATCAGATTAAGGATGATAAGATGAGCTATGAGCTAACTAAGTACCAAGACAAGAAAATAATTTTGTCTAAAAATTTCGAATGAAAATAGGATCTCTGTCACTTACAATAATCTTTGGGTTTCCATGTAGCTTTTGAATTATTGCCATAAATGCAGTAGGAACTATACTCGCTTTAAATGAATGAGATAATGCACAAAAGTGTGCATACTTGGTAAGTCTGTCAAATACCACCATGATAACACTCTTTCCTTCGGACTTGGGTAAACCTGTGATAAAATCCATTAGAACCTCCTCCCAATGTTGGCTTGGAATGGATAAAGGTTGTAATAGACCTGGAGTCTTAATTGTTTCAACTTTATTTTGTTGGCAAACCAAACATTCCACCACAAACTTTTGAATATCCGATTTAAGGCCATCCCAAAAAAAATCCTTCTTAACCCTGTCGTAATTTTTTAGAAATCCTAAATTCCCTCCTAAGGGAGAGGTGTGCAATTCCCTAAGAATCTTTTGTTTGAGATGGGAATTCTTCCATAGGTATAACCAATCTTTATACCATAACGAATCATTTTTCCAGCTAAATCTATTAGATATACTGGGATCTTGTTGTATCTTTTGAATGAGTGCCCATACTTCTTCATAATTCTTCCATTCATCCCTTGCTTCATTTATACAATTTGGTTGGATAATAGAAATGGAACAAAGAAATGCTTCCACATCCTCATCCTTTCTTGAGAGTGCAGCTACCACAACATTTTGCTTCCCCTTTTTGTAAATGATTTCAAAGTCATACCACAACATCTTTGTGACCCATTTTTGCTGCTTTTCTTAAGATAATCTTTTTTCTAAAAAGTATTTAAGAATATCATGATCCATTTCTACCTTGAAGTGTCTTCCCCTTAGGTTAGGGTTGCCATTTCTTAAGTGCATGTAGTATTTCCAACATTTCCTTCTCATAAATAGCTTTGTGTAAATACTTTCCTTTGCTTGGACTACTTTCGACATCAATGGGTCTTTCTTCTAACATTAAAACAACACCAATTCAATTTCGTGAGGCATCACATTCCACAATAAGGGTTTTTGTGAAGTCTGGTGTAGCTAAGACTGGTGCTTGGCACACTACCTCTTTAAGATGTTCAAAGGCCTTCGTTGATTCTGGAGTCCATGAAAATGCATCTTTCTTCAATAATGTTGTTAGAGATGATGTTATTCTCCCATAATTCTTAACAAACTTGTGATAATACCCTCTCAACCCGAGAAATCCTCGTAGATGCTTTATGGATATGGGGATTTTCCATTCCTTAATGGTTTTCATTTTGCTAGGTTCTACCTTAACACCTTCATGAGATACAATATGACCCAGATATTCCACCTCTTGTACTCCAAAAAAACATTTGGAGTTTTTTACATATAATTGTTTCTCCGCCAATAGTTTGAGCACCCTGTCAACATGTTGAACATGATCCTTCCAAGACTTGCTATATATTAGTATATCATCAAAAAATACTAACACAAATTTTCTAAAGAAGGGTTTGAAAATGGAATTCATCAAACCTTGAAATGTTGAAGGTACATTGGTAAGGCCAAAAGGCATGATCAAAAATTCATAATGACCCTCATGAGTTCTAAATGTTGTTTTTGGAATGTATTTAGTCTTCATTCTGATTTGATGATCTCCTAAACGAAGATCCAACTTGGTGAAGTAAATTGATCCATGAAATTCATCCAATAATTCATCAATGACAGGAATGGGAAACTTATCTTTAATAGTTATCTTGTTGAGCTCCCTATAATCCAGACACATGTACCATGATCCATCCTTCTTGTACACTAATACTACTGGAGAAGAGAAAGAACTTTGACTCGGTTGAATTATACTAGCCTCTAGAATTTCTCCAACCATACGTTCAATTTAACTCTTTTGGGCATAGGGATATCTGTACGGCTTGGTGTTTGGAGGAACACTTCCTGGAATAAGATGAATAGCATGGTCATGATCACGAATAGGTGGAAGACCTTTGGGAGTATTAAATACCTTGGAATGATTGTTCAAGACTTTTTGGAGATCTAGAGAAATAGATTATTCCGATGTGGAAACATCTAGGGAACATATTTGTGCAATTACACCTCTTTGTTCTTTTTTAGAAGCTTTGTCATACCGTTAGAGCTAATTATCTTTCCCAGTTTCCCTGCAATACCCCTCAATGCAACTTCCTTTTCTTCCATAGAAAATTTCATGAAAAGTTCTTGAAAATTAAAAGCTATTGTACCCAAGGATTGTAGCCATTGGACTCCTAATACAACATCAACACCTCCCATTGGAAAGGAAAGCATTGGGCTAGTCAATACATATTCTCCCATGGATAGCTTGATATTATGGCACTTTCTTATTGTTCCTCCATTTGCAACCATCACTTGACACTCTAGTGCTGGATATAAGAAGCAATTCAATTCTTTTGCTACCTGACAATGAATAAAATTGTGAGTACTTCCTGAATCAATCAACACTATTACCTTTTTCTTCTTGATTTGTCCTTCTATCTTGATGGTTTGAGGAGTGGTAATTCTTGCCAATGCATTACAAGATATGGTCGGATTCATTTGTTCTTCATCTAGGCCTTGTTCCTGGAGTATATCCTCTTCTTTTGACTTTTCTTGCTCCTTTTCTTCTTCCTCTTCACAATCTAT